>CAUYRT010107754.1:0-15119 GCA_963574885.1 Lepilemur ruficaudatus
ACTACTTTGACAGAGTAGATTTTTAAATGTAACAAGATAAGTTAACTTGAGTGGTAATATATTTTGGGAAATCAGCTCACTATAAATTGTGACTGTAAACATTATACTGTAAATGCTTTGTAGTTTTCCCCCAATAAAAAAAAGAAAAAAAAGAAAAAAAAGAAAAAAAAGAAAAAAAAAGAAAAAGATAAATTCAAGGATACAGGGATACATTTATTTTTTTCAAATACTGAATGAATTTGTTGGGGGTTTTCTATAAATAGCTATGTGGTAAACTCATTTCCAAAAGATACGTAAATAATGTAGATTATACATAACTGGTTTTGCCATAAGTATTTTTGACATTTTAAATATGTTAATTTTGACACTGAACTAACAGGGATGCTATGTGATGTGTGCCTATTGGGTGTGACTCCCAGGATCAAGATATTTACAGATTAAAAGGAATTTCTTGATATTTTGAAGACTGAGAGAAGAAAGTTACTCATGACAGAAAGAGCTGCAAAGGCTTCTGAAGTTAGGAGCTGCCCAGAGCTCAGTTTCATCATAGCCCACAGTTTGGGGATCTTAAAATAGGAATCCATTTTTAAATGACATTCATCTTAGGAATATATGTGCTATAAAAAGCTTCACTAGCACTAGCAATGTAAAATATATGGTTTCAAGGTGTGTTAAAGGCACATAATGTTCCTATACTATGCTAGAGAAGGAAAATGCAAGGAGATAGCACAGCCTTATTTAAAGGCTATTTGATGGAGGGGAGGTTATTCTAGGCATTAGTGGGGATATCAACTGATTTTAAAAATTGTAAATCACTAATCTCGCAGAAAGCAACAGACTTTCCTTGTTGGATAGAGATGTCTCAGAAATCCTAATTATGGGATGGTGGAGGTTGTCTGCTATTTTTTAACATTTCCACAGGTCAAGAAAGCCACAAAACCTCTCTGTAAAATGTCTACATATTTTTTTAAAAGCTTTCTCTAGGGAACTTTTTCTAAATACTAGTTTTAACCAAGATGCAATGTGATGTAGCTGAAGAAGTCAAGCTTATTTCTCTAAAGATGTAGTTGTACGGCCTTGGAAAAGTCAGATGTTTTCTAATCTGAGATTTCCTCTTCTTAAACAGAAATATCAAACCTCACATATATACCTTATGAAGTTATATACATCACACCAAATGGCTTCTTCTCTGCCCATCATTAAATATTGAAGCTCCTCAAATTTCCAACCTCACCTTTCTTATCTCCACATCTCATAGAATTTCCTAGAGCAATTCCATTCACTCTTATGGTTTGAATATCATCTATTGTGTGTTTATTACAGGCTAATTCCCTTAAGTACTCACTTGCTGAAAGGACTTACAAGACTCAAGCAATTTGTACTCACAGAACAGGTAAAATATACAATGCAGCAACAGTAGGAAAAGGATGTGCATTGAGAGGGATCCAGAGATCTCCAGAGCAGGCTTTTGTGCCTTCTCACCACTAGGTTGCTTGTCTTGAACCACCACCAACGTATATGGAAAGCTTTTCAGTACCAAGAAGACCATAGTCTGCTACTCTTACAATGAGCTGGTTATGTAGGCAGTTTACCATATGACCACCCTAAACTGTTGAAACACCCAGGCTCTACTAAAATCAGGCGCAATTACTTTTATTATTGAATTATTATGATCCAATGACTATTTCTAGACAATGCTAGAAAGCTTGTACTTCCTGTCCCCCAAACAGCTAATGGACCCATGGTTATAGAATAGCATTTATCTTTAATAAATATATTTCATAATATTGGCCAATGGTCAATACCATGCCCCAGGAAGCTCTGGAGCTAAACATGCTATAATTCCATACTGGCTGAGATTAGTCCATACTATACAATTAATAGCTTCCAAATGTATATGTCTAGCTCAGACTTACATCCTATATCATCAACAGACTATCAGGCATCTCCACTTCAAGATCTCACAGGCACCTAACACTCAACCATGTGGAATACATTATCTTCTCCCTAAGATATTGTCCTTCTCCTATTTTCTCTTAGACATCACTTTCTAAGCCCAAAATCTGAATGTATTTCTCCTTCTTTCTCACCTTGTACAATCGAATCAGTCACCAAATCCTCTGGGAAGATACTTTTTCAGATGCCAATTCAATTTGCCAGATGACAGATTTATCAAAGTTACCTCTTTGGTTATTTAGCATTAGTTGCCTCTTTATTTCTTATTAGAGACATTTTCTAAACATACACAAAACTTATACTACAGTGTAACAAACCTCCATATAGCTATCATCCAATGTCAACAGAACAGTTATCTCATTTTAACAATCTTCTTTTATATATTCCTACATAATTTGTGGCCAAATTATTTTAAGGCAAATCCCAGATACAATGTTATTTCAAACAAAGATACTTCAGCATGTGTTTCTAATACATGTGCCTGTTTTTCCTTTCACGTAATCACAATACCAGTAAGTAGGCTGGTTTTTAATGAACTAGAGAAGAATGTGGGGCAGAGAAAGGGATAAAATCATATGCCCATCACATGGTAAGCACTCATTGTTATTAATGTTATTAATTTTTAAGTTCAAGAACATATTTCACCCAAACATATTCCCCTAGAACATATTATCCTCAAACTTATTTTTGTTAAAATTAAATTTGGTAAACACTTCTTTCATAAAGTTTTATTATTCAAATGATGATCTTGCCTTCCTACCTTTCTATCTTTTTGTCTTTTTGTTTTTATCATAGATTTTCTCAACTTTATCTTTCAATCTTTCTATTTAAACTTAATTCTTATTTTGGCTATACCATTTTTAGTTTTTGAGAGCATTTTTCTTAATATTTCATATTCCTTTCTGTTTTTGTTTTGAGAATGCAGGAAGAGTCTACATCCAGAAATAAAGTTTAAAGGCAGATTTTAAACTCTGCAAACACCTGAGGACATCCAGCTACCAACTTTTACCCATTCTGAATTACTATATTACATATAATCCTCCAGATTTGATGGAAGATGTCTTTTCCACTCACATTCATGCTTCTTTGCCTACTCATATTTTAAAATCAATATCTAGTGGATGAAAATTATCTCATTTGTCATCTAACCCAATCATTCATCTTGTCCAGAAATCTATGATTCTTAGCTCCTTGTTTATGACTCAAAAAGAGCACCCAGTTCACTTCTATCAAAGCATTTTTCAGAAGGAAGTTTCAGCACGTGTGTGCATATGTGTGTATGTGTGTTTGTCTTCTATGCATTAAATAGCAAAGAAGAATTAAAGATAAGTTATCAGGAAAAGACACAAAAACAAAATGATAACAATTATATCTACACACCAAAATTCAATGTGCTTTTTTGTTTTAATTGCCTTCGTTTCTTTCCAGGTAACTTTGGCATCTACCTATAATGTCTGCCAGTTGTATATCTTCTGTGCCTTATGCATATAGGTTGACACTAAAAGTTGAAAACTATATCTATATACACACACACACACATACACACACACATATATACACACACATATATATATGTACATACACACATATGTATATATAGAAATCAATAGCATGAAAACAGAAGGAAGAAAAGGCAATGAAAAATGTTGATATTATTCAGGAAGATCAAGTAGAGTGAGAAGGCCAAGGATAGACAGAAGCCTAGAGACCCCAACATCAAGAGCACACAAAGGAGGGGGAGCCAGCGAAGTGTATTTCCCACTCAAACACAGTCTGTGAAAGCTCCATATCCTGTTTCTAGATCCACTGGTCCTAGTCCTCATCTGAGATTAATGTTGTCTGGGCTGCTCTGGCCACCAAAGGTATAAGGGAAGATTTTTCTCATTTCCTATGTTACATGCAAGTTAAACTATGTCCCTAGCTTAGTTATACCAATTCTTCAAGATACAAAATTAACAACCAAAATTGACACACTCTCTTTCTCTTGATATGACCTTTCTATCCAGCCCAGAATCACAGACATTGATTTGGAACCAAAACTTGACTTATCAGCTATGATTTAAAAAAAAAAAAAAGCCTGTCAATCATTAGTTAGTTGGTAACCATATGCAAAGCAAAACTATTTATTTGGCATAGATAATCAGAGAGCTATATCTCTTTCTTTTTTATCTTTTTATTTAATTCTTAATATATATGCCCATATATATACATAGCTTTGCATAAATTCAAGTACATATGTGACTTTTTGTGAATGTGTGCATGTGATACAAGGCCTAAAATTAAGGCCCAACATTATGTGATGCCTGCATGTGGGAGAAATCAGTAGGGCCTCAAATGGCCTAAGTGTTAAGTTCCCTTTCCCACTCTGGTCCCACTGATAAGATGACCCAGCCAAACAACCCACCTTATCATGGGGACCAGGTAGAGATGCTGCTTAACCCAGAGTATCCCAGAGTTTCAGTTCCCGGACAGCCTACAGAATTATTCAAACAAACCAATTATATCCTCCCATGAAAACCAGGAGCACCCCACCCTCTTGATACTAGAAAGCTTACTTCCCACAGCCCCTGGTTGTTCACTCTGTTCCTGAGTGCACCCCCTGTGTAGCCCTGCACGGTATAGTGTTCTCCTCCCATGGAGATGAGTATATGTGAATAATAAACTCTGTCGACTCATCTGTCCATGCCAGGTGTTGTATGTTCAGCTATCCCAATAACAACAAGCTGGGAATCCCTCCCTCTCAAATGGGGTGAATGGAACATGATTAAAATAGTGCAGCCCTTTTGGAAACTGTTTTTTGAGGACATCCTGCTCACAGCACAGATATTATAGATGTATCTAGAACAAGGAAGTTCTTCTATGATCCTCTTAATAGCTGACTGCTTTTACCCAAGCTCCATTAATGCTGACATCTTCAGATTTTTCCTAAAATGAGGTTCGTGTTAAAAAAACAATGCTTTCACCCAATTTATACCCCCTGCTTTGGTTGTTATCTAACTTCTCCCCAAATTTGTGGAGGCCCCTACTCCATTGGACAAAAAAGCTACAAATTCAGGGGAAAATTAAATATAAATCCAAATGCCTAGATGACAACCCACATTTGAACAGCATATTAAAATTTGAAAAATATTTCCATATGTATTATCTTATACTACACTTAAAACAACTTTGAATTTATTATTTCTCTTTTTATTGTACAGATAAGGAAATTGACTTGTCACTCTTTCAAAGATAAAACTATCCAGTGGCTAGTCCTCTAAATACATACGCCAGGCTCTATCAACCACAACACACTGCCATTGCTGGACTTGGAATTAGCAGGTTTTTTTTCTTATACCCTGGCACATATTTGAGGCCAGATGAAAGGGAAAAATAATATCTGAAGTAAAGTACATTAGCAAACTCAGCTAACAAAACAGGCTGGTTTTTACCTCTTATACTATTTGAAAAGTTGAAGCCCAAAAGTTCTCAACTTTGGCTGGATAGTTAAATCACCTGAAGCTCTTTATAAATTCTGATTCCCAGGACATGCTACAACTCTATTAAGTCAGAAATTTTGACATGGACTTAACTTTTAAGCAGCAGTAACTTCTAAGTCTCCCCAGGTGATTCTATTGTGCACCCAAGGTTGAGAGTCACTACAGTAAGAGGTAAAAGCTCCAGGTCTTGACCCCTTTTCCTCTCACATTCTTCATTTCTGAAATCAAGAAGAACCTGTTTCGTTCAATTGAAAAGAGTGAGCCCAGGGCTGCTAAGTAAGGGCGGGTGATCATGCCTGGCTTCAACATTCAAATGCACGTATGACCTTTTACAGGGCTCTGATCTCCCATCCCTACAGAATCCTACCCAGTGGAAAATGGCTGCAGAAAATCACTCTACAGTGACAGAATTCATTCTAGGGGGATCAACAAACCACCAGACCTTCAGCTCCCTCTCTTCCTCCTCTTCCTCAGGATCTACTTGATCACCATGCCAGGGAACCTGGGCATGATCACCCTTATTTGTCTGAACTCGCAGCTTCACACACACATATGCTACTTCCTCAGACAATTGTCACTCTTGGACCTCTGCTACTCTTCTGTCATTGCCCCTAAAATGCTGGTGAACTTTGTATTGGAAAATAACATCATCTCCTATGCAGGGTGCATGTCACAGCTCTACTCCTTCCTTCCTTTTGTCATTGCTGAGTGCTACATGCTGCCTGTGATGGCCTACAACCGTTATGTCACCATCTGTTGCCCTTTGCTTTACAACATCATGTCTCATCCCATCTGCTCTCCGCTGGTGGCCACGGTCTACACCATGGGACTCACTGGCTCCACAATAAAGACTGGCCTCATGTTAGAACAGCCCTACTGTGAGTTCCTCATCAGTTACTACTTCTGTGACATCCTCCCACTCACAAAGCTCTCCCGCTCTGACACCTATGATGTTGAGATGACAGTCTTCCGTTTTGCTGTATTCAACATCATAGTCACCAGTGTAACAGTCTTTGTTTCCTACTCTTTCATCCTCTCCAGCATCCTCCATATCAGCACCACAGAGGGCAGGTCCAAAGCCCTCAGCACCTGCAGCTCCTACCTTGCAGCTGTGGGGATGTTCTACTGTTTGACTACAGTCATGTACTTAAAACCTTCCATGGCCAGTTCCCTGACCCAGAAGAAAGTGGTCTTTGTTCTACACCATGGTAATCCCCATGCTGACCCCCTGGTCTACAGCCTGAGGAATAGGAGATAAAGGCTGCTGCACAGAAAACACTGAGGAGACAGTTTTGTTGTGGATCAAATTATTTATCTATTTATCTTGGGCTAATAATCAACCCAATGGGATGTCAACGTAAGAGAGAAGCCAAGCCCTCTGGAGGTTTACAAAACCACAGTTGGGGAGAAAGGGATTTTCCACAGAGCTTTCTTTCCAATTCTCTATTAGTCCTACTCTGAGGGATCCTCTCAGATGCATTCCAACCGTTCCTAAGGGTGCCCTCCAACGTTCTTCTACTATCTCTCCGTGTGAGGCTAGTCCTCCTCTTAGAAACCATATGAGTGTCTGCTGTGATACCACACTCGTTTCCCATGGCTTCCTGTAACTTGTGGTAGAAGAAGGAAACTTCGATCAGAGGCACAGAAGGTTTCTTTCCCTCCCCTATTCAGAGCACATACTCCTGGGAGTCCAGGAGAAAATTATCCTGCTCAGTCCTCTCTCTGCCCTGGTTCTGTCCAGATGTTCCTTGTATATACTGACCTCAAATACCCACCCCACCCCACCCCACTGCCCTAATCAGTCCTTCCTCTCCCTTCTTTCTCTCCCTTCACTATTCCCCCAGCTCCTATAAGCAATTCCCACATTTCTGCACAGTATTTTCCAGGTTGTATATTAAAAAAAAATTCCTTTAATAATGTTAAAGAAAAATTTATCCCAAACATGGAAAAACATAAATAGATGATTGATTCTTGGATATCAAGTTGGATCATTTTCCAAAATACCTGATTGACTCTAATCTGACACTCTTGGAGAATATCACAGGATATCTGACTAACAATTCATAGCTGATAAAGGGGCAGACATTTTATAACCATACCAGGTGAAAATTTTGCATAAATTGATGTCATTATAATCTTATAGCTTAATAGAGGAATTAACCCTAAAAGGAATATGATTTTATTGCCCTATAGGACATTAACCTATATCTAACAGGCAATCTTATTTCAGCATCCTTTTTCTAACTACTTACATGTATGTGTTTGACTTTATACACATTAACATATAAAATCATGTGTGTGTGTCCCCATCCTTCAAATGCTCTTAGAACAAGCTTCTTTTTCTTCCTGCTGGTTGCCTCAATTAATGAAATATAATTTTGATATGTGCTAATAACAAGCAAATATTGAGTCAAGCTTTTTCAAATTAATAGTAATAATGTCAACAGTTAATATATATTGGATGCTTAATATAAGCCATATATTGTACTAAATGTTTATATACTTTATCTTATTTCATTCTTAGTGAAATAGATCCTATTGTTATACTAATTTTACAAATGAGAAAACTAAAATTTATAGATATGGGCAACTGTCTAGAATTAACATAAGTGACAGCCCTAGGAAGCAAATCCAAATTGTCTTACTCTAGTGACCAAATTTGTAGCCGATAATAATCCCTTTTCCTTGAGCTTGTAATCTCTCTATACGTTGACCTAATGGTTTTGCCATAAACATGTATTTCAAATTTCAATGCTTCTTTAACAGTAACTTCCTCAGGTCCCTCCTTCCAACTGTCTTCTCCTATCTTCCTCCCTTTAAAGACAGCTTCTTCCATATGCTCAGGGAAGGTGTACACTTCACTGCACAGTCTTACATCCTACCCAAAAAATTAGTATCCAAACCTGAGGATGTATTTCCACATTCCTCTGCCTCCCCTATCATCCTGACTCAGCAAGTTCAAATCCACAGGTCAACACTGACATGGCCCACATTTAAAGCAAGAGCTGACACTTGTACTATGCTGTACAATTTAAATCTAATGCATTTCATTTTTTGACAATCCTCTGAAGAGTGTATTATTTTCCTATTTTGCAAAAAAGAAAACTGGGGCATATATAGCTTCTGTAACTCCAGTGGGAGTCTTTTGCCTCCAAATGTCAAACTTCATTATCTTTCCAATATTCTACCCTGCCATACTTTCCCCCACTTTTTCCAGAAGACTTTTGTTTATAAAACAAAATTCTAACAGTGAGATTGAAACATTTTGGAAAAAGACCAGGCCAGGGACATAAAGTTTGTACCAAATGCAGGGCAATTTGGGGAAATTAATCGGGGGCCAGCACTAAACATCTCTGGGACAAAGAGTGCTATGAAGGGAAGCAGTCCTAGCTGAGTCTTGTATCTCTAATACAAACAACAAAATGAAACAAACAACAAAATGAACCAAACAAACAACAAAATGAAAGCCCTGAATGCATTTTTTAAAAAATCAAGCCAAATTCCATGTCAAATGGGTGGCCTGGCCCCAAAGTACACCCTCTCCCCACCATCTCCCACTCCTCGATGAGAGAGCAACATAAAACCACAGGGATCCACCCACTCAGGGACAACCCAGGGAGAGCAGCCTGGTACCAGTCCCAGGTGAAGCTCAATGTCTGTATCCTCCACCAGCAAGGGCCAACTTTAGAGCAAACGTCCCTGTAATTACCAGTGTTCTAGCCCACAGCCTGGCAAGTTACAGTAGTCCCTTCTTATCCAAGGTTTCACTTTCAGTTACCAGTAGTCAACTGAGGTCAGAAAGTAGGTGAGTACAGCACAGTAAGATATTTTGAGACAGAGACCACATTCACATAACTTTTATTACTGTATGTTGTTATAACTGTTCTATTTTATTATTTATTGTTGTTAATCTTTTGCTTTGCCTAATTTGTAAATTAAACTTTATCATGTGTATGTATGTATAGGCAAAAACATAGTATACATAGGGTTCAGTACTATCTGTAATTTCAGGCCTCCCTGAATATATTCCCTGCAGATAAGGGGGATTACCGTATTTAGAGAATTATCTTCTGCTCTTAGCACAAAAACTCCAAGACTGTAACTGCAGACACTCTTCGCTCAGAGCCAGCTGCCTGAAACTGTTGTGTCCTCACTCTGCCTCTCCTGGGCTTCCATCCTGATGGCTCTGCATGCTGACACTCAGCAATATCATGTCTCTTGCACATGCAATTGCAGAATGCATGTTCTCAAGTGTTCTGCTCACTCACCACACAGGCCTCACCTCCAGGGGCTGAGCTGGAGTGGCCCCTGGATCGAATGGTCATATTTATAGCCACATGCTTCCCCCTGTTGCTGATGTCTCGATGTTGCTAGGGAGTTGCTGCCATGGTCCACATTTGAATTGCAACCCACAGTTTGAAAAGTCCTTGTCTGAAGCATGCATTTTTGAAGACCAAAAAGGAAGAGACAAAAAAAAAATGTGAGAAGGTTTAGCTTGAATTATCATCATCTCCATAATTGTTTAATGGGGGAAAACCTAGAAATAAGATATTTTATCTTTAGGTTAGTTTTTATTACCTTGAAAAATATAATTTTAAATCAAGTGGGTCCTGTTATTTAGGACACAATAATCTTTTCATGGCTCAGACCTTCAGAAGTTCTTAGGCAAGACAATTATCTCTCTGAGCTGCTTTCCACTCTCCATCTCCAAAGCTCTGACTAGACGTTCTCAAGTGCCTGACACTGCCTGGTGCACAGTATGTGCTGGATAAATGTTACTTCTACTTTTTTTTCTACTTTTTTTGTACATTTCCTTATGAACTTCATGCAAACCACTATTATATGTATTATTTGGGGTTCTCAACTTGTTCAGCCACTATAAAATCCCAATTAAAGAGAAAGTGGCAGAGCACAGAGGATTCTTAGGACAGTGAAACTACTCTGTGTGATACTATAATGGTGGGTACATGTCATTATAAGTTTGTCCAAGCCTATAGAAAGTACAACACCCAGAGAAGACCCTAACATAAACTATGGACTCTGGTGATAATGATGTGTCAGTGTAGGTTTATCAATTACGACAAATGTAGCACTCTTGTGGGGGATGATGATAGCAGAGAAGGCTGTGCCTGTGCAGGGGAAAGGGGCATTTGGGAAATCGCTGAACCTCCCTCGCAATTTAGTTGTGACCTAAAACTGCTCTGAAAAAAATTGAGCCTTAAAACAGAGAGAAAGAGAGAATGTGGAACATCTGAAAGCTGGAAGACCTGACCTCTTTTTTCTTGTGATGCTGTTTGCTTGCTAAATTATCCACAGGGGGAGCCTCAATCCCATGTCACCTGTTTCATCACCATGAAATGGGGTAAAGCATCAGCTCCTCTAATTTTCCTTCTGTGAATTGACGATGGGAAAACTAAAGTCAAATGCTTTTTCACTTCTCCCACTTCTTTCCTTCAACACCATCCCCAACCTATACCCCTCTCCTCTATCTAGGCTCAAAACCCAGGTAATAAATCCTCTAAAAGATGTCACCTTTCCCAGGAAGTAGGCATCAACATCAAACTGCAGGAGCCCAGCACTGAAATGCAGGTTAGCAAACGCTGCTAGATGCTGGCCTGTCTGATCCAGTAGCTGTTTGCAAAGAGAACTTCCAGACCAGAAGCCTGAGTCAGCACATCTGGTTGGCCTTAGGCAAACAGGAGCCTGCTGTCTCCATTTCTTCCATGGCACAGCAGGGCTGACCAGAAAACCTGGCCATAGGAGGGGGTGGACAGTGCCTGCCAAATGCAAAAATTTGGAAAGAGGTTAAGCGCAACACCCAGAGAACTCCTAGTTGATTGTGTCCCAGCTCCCATTCTCCATTCCGGCAGAGAGCTGGCTGAGAAGAGTGTTCCTGTTCCAGGGCTTCCTGTCAGGGGTTCTTTCCCAGCAACTTCAGTAAGGGGCAGACTGCTGGAACTTCCCAGCTACCACAAACCTGGGGAGAGGCGCCAATACAAGATGTCAAGTCCCCATTCCCTATGTTAGAGTCTTCTGCCTCAAGAGTCTTCTGCCATTAGATAGACATTCCTTGTTTCATCTGAGTTTCTTCTCCTCATGTTGTAATCTTTCTGCAAATGCTTGATGATCCTTGGGTGTTCTCTTGAAACTAAGAATATCCTTCGTGATAGGCCATTCAGTGGGCACAGGCCATTCAGTGGGCATGGGCCACACGTGGAAACTAGAGGACTTCACTCTTGTGTGGTCCATGTGAACTACTTTTGGAGGAACACCAAGTTTAGTATCTGTAGATCTTTCTCATAGGCTGGTCAGTTTCACCAGAAAGGAGACTCCAATATCCTAATTTCAGAAGTGAAGGGAAAGTGTCCTTAATAATGATGCTGCCAATATTCAGAGAGTTCGGTGGTGAGCTACAAGAACTGCATGTAATCCCTGTCTTTTCAGTTCAGTCCCCCTGCCCATGGCTGTGCCTGGTCCAGGGCTCCTCTGGGTTGAAGTCCCTAAAGCGTAAACTTTAAGCATCCTGCCAGGCTGGGAGACGTACTACCTAGCCTTTAGGGCCATTGTTTTGGAAGTTTCATCTGGAAGTCTATGGCTTTGCTGTTTGAGTCATTTGTGCTGCCTTGAGAGGAAAAAACAACCCTCAGAGGCCTGCGAGCTGCTGGGAGGGCAGCAGGGCCCAGGGCAAAGGATGGAAACTCTCCAGTCAGGAGTCTGCTCATCAGTCCCATATCTCCTCTACTCAGAGAATCCCTTCCCGTTTCAGTTTGGAACGTGCTAAGAAGATGTTAATATTATGAGAAAATGGCCTCCTCTTTTACCATAAAGACTTTTGACTCAGTGGTTTTTCTACTCTCTTATGAGTTTCAGCAAACGTAAAGCAATAGCCAAGGAAAGGCATGAGACAAAAGTCATTATCTCTGTTCACTAGAGTATTAAATAAAACTCCTTTCTTTCATTCACTCATTTATTCATGGCAGCCATTTCTGGCCAGAGAGAACAGTTTGAAATTCAGAAAAACTTCTTCTAGTTCAGCATGCATTAAAGTGTAAGATTAAAAGAAAATAAAAAGCATAATTTTGGTGCATGACTAAGCTGCCAGGAAAAGAAGTTCCTTGGGCAAAAGAGACAAGAAGGCAGGAGTCATGTGAGAAAAGTAAGGCTGGAGCCCGCCCTTGCCCCCGAGCACCTGCCAAGACCAAGTGTCCATACCTGAGGGACCAAGGGCAAAGCCTGGGCCCAAGCAGGCTTCGTTCCCAGTGAGAGAAGTAGAAAACACTGCCCCTATGCGGGGACCTGGGCAGAATACAGCTCTTTTCAGCCATGACTCTAGAGGAGGCAGGCAATGCAAAACCGTCTCCTCTGGCAATTCCCAGTCAAAAGCCTGCACTCGGGTGTATTTGGGTGTGTTTACATACGTGGCCTGAAAGCCCCAAGCAAAAGTTTCCAAAAATGAAAGCTTTTAATAACAGAAGAAATCAGACAGAATCTCTTCAATCAGGAAGTGAAATTCAGGCAGAAACTTGGAGGATAAGAATACTTGTCCTCCTATCTGGGGGAACCTTCCCTTCCGTGAGTCTTGGCTGAATCTCCGCACGATGGAAGCAGCCCCACAGAACACATGACCCAGCCTCGGCCGCTCAGGCCTTTCCACTCAGGGCCGTGCCTCTGGAGGAACCGAGAGTCCCTAACGGCGATGGCAGAGGTGACGCGTTCCAGCGACTGGCTCTGGTGTGTGGTGAGACTGGGGGTGCCGCCAGCAGTGCTCAGCTGCCTGTGGAGGTGGCGCTGGTCGTGCCGCCAGCATCCCAACAGATAGTTTCTGCAGTGTGACTTGGCTGCTTCCAGCTGCCCACCTTCTCCTGAATCCTGCCTGCTCCCAAACCCAACTCCCTTCTTGCTGAAGTTAAGCAGTGCCAGATACAGTCGTCTGTGCCTGTGCACTATGCCTGGTTATAATAGAAGTTGGCCCAACAGAGGGCTGAGCAAGGCGGTGGGAGGAGTGAGCACCAGGCTGTGTGGACACAGCTCTTTCACACCCGTGACCTCCGGCGAACCTGTCCACCGTCACCTTAGCATTGGACAACAGGCCTTCCTCTCACTTCCCACAAAGAACTGTAGTGTTTGGGGAAAACGAATGAAAAAAATAATAATAAAATTCTAAAGACTGTCATACTCACACCTAAAATCCTTTGTGGGATTCTTAAGCCCTTTATCTTACAATGGCCATTTCCTTTCTTCTTTTTCAAATGGACACACATATATTCCTGCACTCTGGGTAAAACATACATAAAATGCAGAAATTTCAAGTGTCCAAATCAGTGTATACCCAGCTGAAGATACAGAATATTTCCAATACTCCAGAAGATTCCTTCATCCCCTGTCCTGTCAATACCACCCATGCCCCACCCCTAGAGAGATTCATTTTCTATATTCTATAACTTTAAATTAATCTTGCCTATTCTTGGTATAAATAGAGACATTTAGTACACAGTTTTTTCTGTCTGGCTCATTATGTCTATAAGATTCACCTATGTTGTGTGTTGCTGGGGGTTCATTCCTTTTAATTGTATATTATACTATTGTATAAATATATAACTTATTTATCCATCTGATGTTGATCACAAAGTGCATTTCTTAAGAGAGTAAGCCAAACTTTGATGATTCAGTGATGGTGGAAGAAACAGAAACAGGTTCAATTTTTATACAGATATATACTGAATATGTATATCAACTGAACATTTTCTGGGCAGTTTTATAAAATAATAGCCATCAATAAATCCCCCAAATTTGTTAATGCGTATTAACTCTAATGCACAGTTATTAATTTAATGTTTAATTAACATAAATATAGTTGACATTTAGATTTTAAGTGGTCGATGTTATGACAGGTCTATTTTTCATGGGCTGTTTTACAGATGCATGTCTATTGAGGTCCTAGGAAATCAATATAGGAAGTAACTTATTGTCTGTATTATAAAACTGGAGACCTGATTTTAATTATAAAATAATTATTGTTTATTATATATGATGTATCATTCTGTTTTGTGACAGATTATTGATCATATGTTAATATTTGACTCTAAATTTTCACTCAGAAACCATGTCCCATTATAACATTGTTACCATGGAAATACATGGTCAGGTTCATGATACCCTGTGGATGTACTACTATGAATCCTGAATGATAAGTAGAAGCTGACCAGCATAGGAAAGGGCAGGTCACTCCAGGCAGTGGCATCAGTGAAAACAAAGACCAGAGTCCCAGTAAAGCCCTGTGTTTTGGGGGAAAGGCAAGTGATATTAAGAGTGAAATTACTAGGTATATAAAAGGGTAAATATGATATTATTGAGAGGGGAAGGGAATAATTAATCAGTCTCCACTCAGCACTGTGAGGGGAGAGCTAACGGAAAACAAAGACATAGAAACCAGACAGAAGGAGATCAGAAGAACAGCTTTTAATGTGGATAAATTTGATTGGAAGATGAAGCTTAGATCTGCAACCACAATAGAATTCTCTAATTCCTCCTAACTCCACATAGAAATTTTTTTTTTTTTTTTTTTGAGACAGAGTCTCACTCTGTTGCCCGGGCTGTAGAGTGCCGTGGCATCAGCCTAGCTCACAGCAACCTCAAACTCCTGGGCTCAAGCAATCCTTCTGCCTCAGCCTCCCGAGTAGCTGG
>CAUYRT010107755.1:0-29987 GCA_963574885.1 Lepilemur ruficaudatus
GAATATATAGAAAAAAAATTAGCCAGGCATGGTGGCTCATGCCTGTAGTCCCAGCTACTCAGGAGGCTGAGGCAGGAGGATTGCCTGAGCCCAGGAGTTTGAGGTTGCTGTGAGCTAGGCTGACGCCATGGCACTCTAGCCCAGGCAACAGAGTGAGACTCTGTCTCAAAAAAAAAAAAAAAAAAAATTTAGCTTTATAATTAAAAGCAACAGGAACCCACCTTCAATTTATTTCTCACAATCAAAATTAGAATGATCTTTATATGGTTTCAATGCTTCAACTACTTATTTCAAAATTACTCTAAAATTTCTAATATCTGTGCTTTGAGTGAAACACCCTATTGGATGTATATCCTTCTTCTTATCTTTTTGGTAAAACGTGAGCAGCCTCTTCCATAACACCCAAACTGCTATCCAATGATGCTTGACCCAGGGGTGGGCATCTCCTACAAACTGGGACATAAGAATTCCTCCCTTGGATTTTAGAATTGGATCTAAAAATTTCCAAACACAGTCTAATTGTTCTAGTAAATCATAAAGAAATGACTCTGCGGTGTTGGTGGTTAATTGGCTTCATAAGGTCAGTTTAGTTAAATTACATCAAGATGTGTAAATATGTATTGGATTTTGATTATTTTCAGCAAGAGAACTATCAGAACCATGGGAAAATACTAGGCCTAATTTGTTATTATTTCCATTGAATTCTTTCTGAGACATTGCTGATATTTTCTTATACTCGTTTTTCATACTGAGGATCTCCCTGTCATTGCATTTGGCAGGAATTTCACATTGAGCAATGAAGAGTATTATAGTGCTAATTTTGAATAGAAACAATTGTGTGCCTTTATTAGTTAAATACACAAATAGATCCCTTCCAGGTTTTTAAAATGATCTGGAGTTTACCCCAGAAATTAATTAAATTCCTTTCTACCATAACTAACTACATTATTCATGAAAGCTTGTAGAGATTAATTCTAAATTGTTATATTTTTAAAAGAGAAGACCATATTATCAAATTAATATGCAAATGACATAAAAAGCTATATCTCTACTTATTCTTAAATAATTATTTTGGTTATCACCATATTTGATTTTATTGTTCCTATGAAATGACTTCCTTCAGAAATCAGATGCAAATGTTTTTAGCTGAGCTGCTGACATGGCCTGTTATCAAACGTGAGATAGCTTCATTTATCCAGAATTTATACAGAAAACTAAGATTCCTAAAAATAAATCCAATAAACATGAAATAAGTAAAGCAAAATGTTTCTGAGCAGCCCCAGTAGATATAAACCACAATATAAAAATGGTATGCACTTACAGAAAATACGTGAACGAACACATTTAGGACACTGTACTACCAAATATAAAGGCATTGCTACTGTTTAAAAGGTTTTAAGACTACCAATTTTAAAAAATTTTTCATGAGAGAAATCTGATAATCATGGACTTGCAGATAGTCCTCAGACAAACATATGCTGAGATGGGATGTTTTTTCATGCATGATTTTGGCAACAGAAAAATTGGATGTAAATGCATGTGTGTGTGTGTGTATATATATATATATATGTATGTATGTTTCATGTCTAAAAATGAAAAGTGGGATAATATTTGCAGCAAGAACAAGTAATAATGTATTGAAATGTATTTTGTTGTATGTTTATTTGATAAAGGGTGATGTTTTATGAAATTAAATTTGTGATAAATCTATTATACACGAAGGTTTCTTTTCCAAGGTTTATTCATTCTTGGAACTAGGAAGTCATTTCACTGTTTCGCAACCAAGACCATCACATATGATATAAAAAGTATAACTATATATATAGTTTTTTTTAATTTGATGTCCTATAATATTTACTTTTATTTTCTTCTACTTATACATTGTTAGGTTTATTGAAGCCTTTGCCTACACTGATATTCACTCTTTTTTACTGCTGTACAATTCATTGAGTTTTCTAAAATACATGAAGTCATGTGAAACCCCTACAATCAAGATATATAACAGATCACTTCCTAACAACCCTTTGTGCCATTTTTTGGGTTCCTTCCTCCTCGACACCCCCGTAGCCATTTAACCTGTTTTCTGTTCCAATTGCTTTGCCTTTTCCAGAAAGCCATAGAAATGGCATCAGACAGTGTATAACCTTTTGATTTTGTCTTCTTTCAGTCAGCATAATGAATTTGAGATTTGTTCACTTTGTTGCATATGAAAAGAATTTGTTCTTTTTAAAATTGCTTAGTAGTCCACTGTATAGATGTGCTACAGTGTGTTTAACCTTTTAGCAGCTGAAACACATGTGGGTTGTCTCAATAATTGGCTTTTACTCATACTACATATATTCACGAACAGCTTATATTTTGAATCTTAAAGACAATAGCTTGCCAAGTGTTGGCAAGAATGTGAAGCAATTGAAATCTTACCCATTCTTGGTGGAAATGCAGAATTATAAAGCTACTGTAGATAACAGTTTCACTTGTTTTTTTAATAAAGTGTGACATATGCTTACCATGGCATGCAACAATTCACTTTAAGGTATTTTTAAAGTAAAACAAAAACTCATGTCTTTTCATATGCTTATTTGCTGTTCATATATACTAGTTTGTGAAATTTCTGTTTAAGTCTTTGCCCATTTTTAATTTGGGTTGTTTGTTTCTTATAGGGTTCAAAATCTCCTTATATATTCTAGGCGTAAGTCTTTTATCAAATAGTGTTTCACATGTATTTTCTTCCGGTCCGTGGCATGTTGTTACTCATTTACTTACATGTTTTAAGAAGAGCAGAAATTTTTAATTTTTATGATATCCAACTCAATTTTTTAATAAATTATGCTTTTTTGTCATATCTAAGAAATATTTGCCTACCCCAAAGATTTTTTACTGTCTAGAAGAAATTCTTTCTAGAAATTTTTATGCATTTAGATCTTGATCCATTTGGAGGTAATTTTTATATAATGTGAAAAGAGTAGATCAAAGGGTTATTATTTTCCATATGGATGTTCAATTGCTTCAGCATTGTTTGTTGATAAGACTCCTCTTTATTTATTAAATTACCTTAGAATTTATAGAAAATCATTTGACCATATGTGTATGGGTTTCTTTCTGGATGTCATTTTGTTTCATGGATTTATATGTCTGTACCTGATGGCATATCTCAATATGTTAATTACTACTATTTATAGTACATCTTGAAATCATGAACTGTGCATTCTCTGTGCTTCTTTTACAACATGGTTTTTGCTGTTGTAATTCTAATGCTTTCCATCTACATCTTAGAATTCATTTGTTGGTTTCTACAAAAAAAACACACAAAATGATGCTTGCTGGGGTTTTGATTTAGATTTATGTTTATTCTAAAGACTTACTTAAGAAAAATTAATGTCTTATAAATACCATCTTCAAATTCATGAAACTAGCATGTTTTCCGTTTTTTAGGTATTCTTTCATTTCTTTAATCAGTGTTTTATTGTGTCCAGCAAACAGATCTTGTTAGTAGTAAATATATTTTGTTAGATTTGTTAGAATTGTACACAGTTTTGTGTGTGGGTATGTGTGTATTTTTGGTGCTATCATAGATGGATATTTAAAATTTTAATTTCCAAATGGTCATTTCTGATACATAGTTTTCTGCGTATAAACTTTGTAGTGAGTGATTTTGCTCAACATAATTATTAGTTCTATTTGGAAATTATGTATGTAAAAAAACAATGAAGTAACATCATTGAAGTACTGACATGTGAAAAAGAAGCCTATAAACAAAATATTCTCTACCCAGCAGTTAAACAGCATGATGTTATTTTAAGGTAGAATATGAATCATTAAAAATAAATATCATAAACCCCAAGGCAACTATTCATTTTTAAAGAGTTATAAATAATGAATCAATGTTGCAGATAAAAATCATAAAAAATAATAAATCCAAAAACAGACAGTAAGGAGGAACTAGAATCAGAAAGAACAAATAGGAAATTTGGAAGATAGTAGGCATTATTCTAATCATATCATTAATAGGTCAATAAAATTGAAAGATACTTGAGTATGCAATTCAAAAAGAAAATATTTAAACAGTGAAAATTATGAACAATAGCTCAACCAACTCATTATAAAAGCATGGAATAATTAGGACTCTCATATGCTGTTACTTGAAATAAACATTTGTACAACAACTGTGGAGAATTTTAGAAAATTTTTCCAAATTGGAACATAAAGATATCCTTTAACTCAATCATCCTATTTTTAGTTATATGCCCAACAGAAACATGTGCATCTGTTTAAGACAAATGTTCACAGCATTATTGTACATAATAGTCAAAATTTAGAAAGAAAGTAAAGGTTCATCAATCCGAGAATAGGAAAATGTGTTATAATCACAAAATGGAATACTGTACAACAGTGAGAACACACTACAACTATACATAACATGGACTCATTTTCATGAATGTAATTGTAATCAAAATAAATTGGACACAAAAGAATATATAATGAATGGTTCTATTTATATAGACGTCTAAGTATAGGAAAAAGTAAATTATAGCATTTAAAAGTGCGTAACGAGATAGTAAAATTCTACAAAATCAAGGATGTGATTACCAAAAAGTTAAGAAAGTGTTCGACTTTGGTAAGAAGAGGGAGTTCAGAGTGAGAAATGGTAGAAAAGGTGCTTCTGGAATCCTGACATTGTTTTATTTAATGATTAGTGTAATGGTTATATGAATATTATTTTGCCAAAATTAGGACTGTGCCATTTTGTTTTGTGTACTTTTCCATTTGAGCATTATATTTCATAATAGAGAAGTTTAAATGTGATTCTAGATTAATTTGGCCTTGAAATCCAATAATAACTCACACGTCTTCCTCCCCTCAACAGTCAGATTAAAATGCATGGCACATCTAAAATACCAAGCCACTGTACATGCCAAATACTCCTCAGTGATTTGCCAGACATCAGGAAGAATTTTTACTCACAAATCTACAGGAAGACATCTGAAGCTGTGTACTGCAAACAGAAAAAGTTAGGGCAGCTAAAAATGCCTTCCATTTTCCCCTACATATATATACTTTACACATGTATATTTACAGGCAGAACAGAAAGGCAGTGGATGTGGAAAATACTTTTGAAATTAACCTGAGCCATTTCTATTTTCCATAATGTCAATTTTAACATTCCTTCTATCTCTTATCATGAATATGGATATGTGAATATTAGGAAGCTCACCATGATAGGACTAAAAAATAAAACAGAAAACAACAACAACAACAACAACAAACCACAGTTGCTCTCCGGGATGTGTAGTATCCATGCACTGTTTTGGCAAAGGATTAACTAGTAGTTTCAAAATTCCTCTAAAATATTACTTAATGGTATCACCAGATAATGACAACCAACTTGCCCACTAACCTACCCTTCTTTATAGTACTGATAAGGGGACTAATAAAAAATCCAGCCAGTCCATTATTAGATGGTCAAGAGGAATCCAGCTCCCAGTACTAAAATATTACAGGGGCCAATAATAGGCTTCTGCACTGTACAAGGAGACTTTAGAACTAAATATTTGGAGAAAATATATAATTTTGAAATTCACCATAAAACAGAAATTTGTAAAGTATGGATTTGGTAATTTCAATAAGCTTATTATAGTAATATATATTCCTTAAAATGAGAAATGTAAGATATAATAAAATCACACGTAGCTGCAATTAAAAGAGAAATAAATGATATAAAAGGGTTTTGGGACAAGAGAAAATATTTCAGGAAAAATTCAAATGGAACAGAAAATGTAAGTCTTCGTTGGAAAACAAAATGAATGGTGCTAAAGTTATTAGAAAAGATTAAACCAATGTCTAGCAGCAGAACTTGAGAAACGTTCTTAGAAAAAGGAGAAAAAGGTTAAAGAAAATGTGTGTGACTGTGTTTATTGTGTGTGTTCATGATGAAAGAGAAAGGAAAGAGACGAGGGCAGAAAACAAGAACTCACATGCTGATATTGATGTTTTTGACAACCACAAAGGAAAAAAAATGGCAGAGGAGCAGTAAATAGGCATATGCTAATGGACGTCTTTTTGAGGTGAAGACAGAATATAATATTTTGGTCAAAAGTGTACAATGAATAAAGAGAAAATTTGTTGAAAGGAAATCAATGCAAATGTATTCTAAAAATACACGTAGACCTCTTTTTATGAGAAAGAAATTTCCCATACCAATGCACCATAAAAAAGAAGTTACCTTCCAATGAAAAATAATTACATTGGTGTTTTATAATATAATGAAACAACCAGAAGGGAGTTCTAATATCAATACTTTCCTAATATTTTATTCATGTGTGAAGGAAATAAAAATATTATGCTATTTCTATGTGACCCAATTAAAAATACTATCAGATATACTCCAGCTAGTTAAAAAACATATCACAGTTATGAATCAATAATGGAACTATAATATGGTTATAAAATTAAGTGTAAATAATTGAAAACAATAAAGTATAAAAGTTACTAAATTATTAAAATATAGGATTTTGTAAGCATAATGGTAAAGTCAAAAAGTAGTAAACATAAAACTCTATTCTATGTTTCAAAAACAACAAACAAAAAATAACAGGCGAATTAGAAGTACAGGAAATAATAACTAGATGTTGTTCTCATATCAAGAAGGGATTATATCACATGATATATCAATCAGTTTATATATATATCTCAGTACACTATGTTTATATTTAATCCTGGAACTATATTATGAAATAACATAAATACAATGATTCAAATATATTTTAAAGTATATTATAAGTAGATAAATGAAAAAGGTTTACAACAGCTTTTTTTTAAACCACTTGGAAAACAAAAATAAAATTTTTCCATATTACAAAAAATAGGAAGCAGTAAGAATTGATAGGATGAAAAACATGACTTCCTTCTCTCTCCTTCCATAATAAACTATATATTTGTGTACAATGCTCTATCACTTTAAAGGTAAAAAATTGCTTTCTTATCATATCTCATCATCTGTGATTCAGCATAGTACAGACAACATGCTTTATTTTCTTAATTTTTTAAAAGGAGAAACTTTCTATAAAAGTCCATTTCTTTTTCTCTTCAAATTTGGGATCTCATTGGAAATTGAGAGCAAAGAAGTAGTCAATCCTGGCCTGGGAAGATACTGGAAAAAATGTGGCATTCTCGCCTCTCTTCATACTGAGCCTTCTGAAAAATGAGCAGCAGAAGGGCACAGCAAAAACACTCAGTTTGCGAATTTATCAGGTGAAATTCCTAAATCTTTTACTAAAAACTAAAATTAATTATGGAGAATTTTTACTCTTGCACTGTCTGAAATAAATGGATCTTTGCTCTCCTTTTCTGAAGAAAAAAATGTTCTTGCTTCCATAAATACACATTCAGATTAGAAATAGGAATTGCCCTTACATAGAATTGCAAGTCAGTTTTTCTGAGTTTTATGCCCTCAGGATTGCTCTCCCTTTGTTTGTTGCATGTTTTTCTATTTAAACCTTCAGTTAAACTGTGGTGTAAAGCATAATGTTTTATTTTATATAATAAAATATTGCATATTATTGGGTTTTGTAAGCTTTTTTGAGTTAAATCATTGTTAAATTACTGACCCATATACAGTAATTTTTCCCCTCATTTTGTGATTTGATGAAAGTTGTGAGCTCTTTAATGAATCAATTTTCTAGCCTCATTGTACTTCTCAATTTTAATGTTTCATTATCTATGGCTTGGCACTCAGATAGCCATTTTTAGAGGTTTATTCCACTAAAAAGAGGTAATTCATTTTCATATTATGAAAATTAAAAAATCAGTGTGGACTTGCTCATGCATAGCAAACTCATCTTAATTACGTAGCTTCTACAAGTGAAGTAGCTGAAATAATTCTTTCCTGTCTTGACTCCTTATATAAATAAGAGCTACGTTACCTTGTACACTGTCACAGGGCAAGGCCTTCTTCAGTAGTTGAGTACCTCTCAATGCTGTTTTCCGTAATGATAGTGTATGAAATTGCTTCTGCAGTGTTCGCTCCGATAGCACACGTACAAATTATTTTAATGTTATAAAGAATATAAATCCCTTGTTCTGAGACTTTTACTTAATTTGAAATAGTTAGATGGTTTTTTTCTTACTTTCCCATCTATCAGGACTTGCAATCCCCTCTCTCTGATGTTAGTTTTTCCTATCAGAATATATGTCACAATGTACATTAGTTTTGTTGTGCTACAAGTTTTTTACTAAATTTTTTTTTTTTACATGATTGGTTTCAAATAAAGGAAATCTTCCATACTTACTGTGTTTCTTGCTAGGCACATGACCTATTAAAAGATTTTTTGTTATTTTGTATTTTTCTAGAAGCCAGTCACAAACCAGAGTGGTCCTTTTTCATCGAATATGTCACATTGCCTTTTCTTCTAGGTTCGTTCACAATCACATATTAAGAAAAGTAATTTTCAGAATCCCCCAGCCTTTATAAATTGTTTAAAATTATGCATTTTTTAGGCATGAAATAAACATTTTTTTTCTGAAATATTCAAATCCTTCATTCTTGAAATCTAGGTTGGGTTGAGTTTCTACCTATGAAAGATGTGATCTCGGTTACTTCAAAAAGACGTCAGCTTATTACATTGGTGGGAAAAGATGAATATTTTAATAAATGGTGACTGCTGAATATTTATTTTAAAGGGTAAAATTGAATCCATATCTCACACATTAAACCAAGATAAATTCCATACATTTTATAGTAAATGCACTAGCAGAAAACAGGTAAGTTCATTTGTAATCATAATGCAGGGAACACTTTAGCTTCAAGTTAAAAACTGGAAGCCATTTAAAAAAATCAATAAATTCAACTTCATAAAATATCATAAACATCCTAAATTAACAGAAAGATAGCCAGACAAGAAGCACAATTAACATTTCAGAATGTGTATCTAAATATCTTTTCCTACTAAAAGCAAGGATGGTGAGTCTTAGGAGAATTTGTATGTGTAAATATAAAATCCTGGAATAACTTGGGATACCAGACTTAAGGTGACAGAAAGAGAAGACTAATGTCCATATCAAAATGACACAAGGGTCACCATGAAAAAGCTATTACCCAAAGTCAGGGTGATTTCAGCATTAATGTGTACAAATCCATAATTATACTAAAGAGTACAAAAATACATGTCAATTGTAGCCAAGGAATGTCATTATCACACCAACTTGTTATTCTAAAAAAATTTTACTAAATTTAGAGAATCAAATAATAACTCTACACTTTAAATTGAAACTGTATCTTCCATTTATTCATGTATTGTTTTGGTGGATGAAAGCTCCTCTTTATAGAATAATGCCAATTGATTAGAAGAAACTATAAATTTCAGAAATAGATACTGAATCAAACATTATAGTTCAAACATTATTATAAATGTATGCTAAAATTATGAGGCGAAAGTTGATATGAAACTGAATATATACACAGTGCCCAAATATTTGATTACAAAAGGTATATGGTCTAAAAGGGGACAATTTAACTTTCTAATAAAGGAATCAGCCTGTTAACATCTTAAGTGATGGATCATAACATCATTAATAGAGGGGCATCCAGACACTGTAGTCTGTTGCTTCATTTGAATAACAAAATACACAATGCCACCTGTGAAGTATTCTTGCTAAAAGGTTCAGTACCAATCTAGTTTATCATTTAAATCTAACTTCCAATTTAGGCAGGTACTAAAAGTGTTTACCATATGAGCTACATTCCACTACAATGAAACAATAAGACATGTCTAGAGAGGCTGCCTTTTTTAAAAAACAGGAAAATTAACCTAGTTTCTTCTTTTACTTATTGTGTTTTTTAAAAAAAGTTTAGAGGGACTGTAATAGGTCAAAATAGACAAATAATTTATGAAAATGAAGTTAGCATGTGAAACTTATGTTGACAATAATTTGATCTAAAAATATTTCAGTAAACTGGCATTAAATGTTATCTTTTGGATAACATTGAATATGGACCTAATATTAGATCAATTTTAAATTGATTTAATATGGTTAATATTTAGTTATTAAAATGACATTTTGGTTTAGTGGGTGAGGCAGAATAAGGAGATTTGCCTGAAAATGACACTGATCTCTTCCCTCAGTTGCCTGGATCAAAAACAACCTGCGATCAGGGCTCCAGTCCTTTCAGGGTGAAGGGCTTAATACAGACTGAAAATCCAATAGAGCTGGTTGCTTTCTTCTCTTGTGGCTCTATGCTCTATGAAGTCACAATAGACGCTAAATTAGTGAATACTGAAACAGTGCTCCCAAGGAGAGTACAGGGTTAGGTTTCTGAAAGCCTATTATCACAATATTTTCATCAGACGATTGATATCAGAAGATACAAATTGTTTTTTAAAACACACAAAAATACTGTTAATAGTGAAATCGTCAATTAACAAGACAGAAATCATGCATAAACAGTAAACCTACTCAGAAACACCCTCAGTAGTTACCAGATAAAGACAAATTCATAACGAAGAGATACATTTGATTCCGACTGGAATGGTAAAGTCTGGGTAAGAGTTGTGGAGAATGTGGAACAACTGTGGTCTTTGGAAATTTATATGGCACTATCTGATAAATTTAGGTAGATAAATGTATTTTATTCAGTGGTTCCTTCCTTAGACATCCTTGAATAACTCTTGTGTATGTATATTTCCAAATATGTGTGGTAGTCTCAGGTTGTAATAGCAAGAAGTTGGATGGAACATCAGTGACCATAGTGGCATAGTCAGAGTAGAATGTTATGCACACATAAGCTTTATTAGCAAAAAATGTAATTTGCTTCCCTTGCAAGTGATCAAGACAAATTCATACCAATTGTAGAATTAAAGAAAGTTCTGTAGGATTTTTTTAAACCCACATATGTATAATCTCATCAATTTGACGTAATTATTGTTATTATTTTCTTCTGGTTTAATTTCTATGGTAGCCTAGCAGGGAGCCAGCATTGGCTCTTCCACTTACTTTCTGCTTTCTCTAAGGTAAATTGGGTCGTTTAATTTTTCTAATGCCCATTATCTAGTCTGTTAAAAAAGTAAAATATTTTTATATCTCATAGGTTTTTTTGATAATTAGGTAAATTAGATAATTTAATACAGTTCCTTCCATATAGATAGGTACTTTTCCTTCTTTTTCTCTCTCTTCCTCTTTCCCTCTCTCCCTCTCCTACCTCCCTATCTATACATTTATCCTAGATACACACACATGCAAATATCTATATATCTAAAGAAAGACACAGGCAGATATATATTTATACAAATTTGTATGTATACAATTTATATATCTGTATAAACACATGGTTATTTAATAACACATTATCTATGTGGATATAATATCTATATAAATATGTGGGTATTTATAACACAAATCTGGGATCATTCTTTTTAAAATTCTTACTCAAATTTTTCACCTAACATAACATAGCATTTTTATAGATTATTAAATATTTTTAAAAGCATGCATTTAATTGATAAATTATATTTCCACATATATACATTATATATGGTATTTAACCAATCCCTGCTAAAGAACATTTACATTTTTCTTTTTATTTTATTGATACCACAAATCAGTCTATGGTTGCAGGGGAAAAAAGAACACAGCGTGGCAGGCCCCCGAGGAGGTCAGCTACTCCTCCCCGTGGAGCCAAGTCCCTTAGACAGGGATCGCCACAGAGGATAAGAAAGTTGATAGGAAATAGAATAAAAGAATATACAGAGACTAAGGTATAGTTTATAGTTTTATATAAAAAGATCAGAGTAATCACAGTGGGGTACTTAGGTGGCTAGGCATGTCCCTGTGAATGTCTAGCAATATGGTTTTTATAATCACAGATCTCAATTACTAGTTGTCAGGGTAACACATTTGCATATCAGGGATTGCAGTTGCTAGGGGAGCAGGATTGCACAGGTAGTGGGTTAGGGTCAAAAATCCTCTCAAAGGGCTACTAACAAGTCTTTATCTACGTGAACAAACAGGTGTAAAGAGTCTTTCAAAGGCTAACTTCTGAGTTCTAAGAGGTAGTCATCAATTAACAGAGGTATAACAAAAGAGGTATAGTGACTCTATATTTTTTTGATTTAGTTATTGTGGACTTAAAGGTAAACAGACAGTCAGGAGTGAACAGGAAGCCTGATTTTCTACAAACAGGTTGTTTATAACACAGCGGCATGTCCCAGAGCAAAGTACACTCATTGTCTCCGACTCCCATCTTGTTGGACTAGATATTTACCTTGCCTTGCCTTTCAAGGCACAGAAAAACCCACAGAGCGATAACCATGAAATCTCTTGGAAAGCATCCCTGCTGGAGATGTGAGAGCTCGCCCATGATAACAGCCTCTGATAAGTGAACCATTGAGTTCACACATTCTTTCAGGGCAAAACCCTGCAAACTCCTGTTTCTGTCTTTAATATAGCAATATTGGGCAATATAATAAAATAATGATCTATGAGCCACATTTCATTAATTCCTCAATCATATTTCTCAACATTGGTAAACATTGTTATATTGGATTATTAAGTGTGAAATGTATGATTTCCTTAATTACCAGGTTTGACATTTGATATCTCATGATATTTCACTTTGGCATTTCTTGTGTTATTTTTATTGTGAAGGTACATCCTCATTCTTTCAAATGCATGGTTTGGCTTGTGATTATCTTCCAAAGTTTTTTTTTAGAGCAATTTTTGTGAAATCATGGTAAGTCAAAAATTAGTGTTATTTTTGAATATGAGGTTCGTCATGGAACCAATGCAGCATGAACAGCTGGAAATATCAACGGAATGTTTAGGAAGGAGGTGGCTTCTTTGCTGCTGGCATGAACAACCTACCCTTAAGATAGTAAAACTGTGTTGATAGTTTAGGTGCATACTTTGATTAATTGTACTACTTGTTTGAGATATAATTAAACTTTTGATTCAAAATCAAACATTTCATATTTAATGGCAGGGAGTACCATCTTGCACACATTCACACTCTCTCCTTCCTTCTCTTCTTCTAGTCAAAAAAAGAAACAAGTAATTGGCATTACTATATGTTTGAAATAAAGTTAGATTCATTCATTGTCATCTTTCCTTCATAGAGCATCACTCTTCTTCTTTTATCAGACCTTTTCGATAAACTACTCTTGCGTTTCTCTCCAACAGAGCTTTTACAGTGATAGAAATGTTCTATCTCTGCCATCCAGTAAGATAGCCTTTACCCACAGAGGGTTATTGAACACTTGATATTAAGCAAGTATTGAGCAAGTACAACTGAGGAGCTTAATTTTAAATTTTATTTAATTTGGACAAACAGCAATATCAATTTCAATAGGCACATATAATTACTGGCTAATGTATTCGCCTATCTGGAAAGATAAATAGACAAGAAGAAATAGGAGGTTACATAATAGAGCACTGGGGTAAAAAGGAAGGAGGATAAAGGGAGGAAGAAAAACAGAAGAAGGGAGAACAATGTACATTAAAATGGATAAAATTATAGATAAAAGAATAGCTAAAGGGATAGGAATTATAAGGGTATACCACGTGCTTCTAGTACATTAGCATGTCTTATGTACTGAAGTATTTCTATTTAATATTTTTTTAAAACAGGAGTTTAGAAATGGAATTTCAGAGACAAGAATTTATAATACAGAAATTCTACCTCATGTTGCCATTTTCCTTTGAAGTGTGTCTTGAATCGGATCCGTATAAAAGACTTGCATAAAGCGTCTCACTAACAGAAGAGATTTAGGATGAAAGATTTACATTGAATTTCTGTTATCAGCTTATTATTGGGTACTTCTTTGTTTTTAGGTTTGGACATTTCACTTTAGTAGTTGTGGCCCCTAGAATATTCTTGTAAGCAGACATCAATCCAGTATAAATCATATTAAGAGATACTACTGCCTCTATTATGTTTATTTTGGGATTTAATATTAGGTGTTGCAATATCTGAATCCCATTCCCAAGAGCTATGCCTCAACATAAGTTTATAAAGGCTATGGAAGTTATGTCATTTATCATTTCAAAATCGTGTACTTTCTTTTACCAATGCAGATACCCACCTCTCTCCCATTATTATAACAGCTTCATAGATATAAGAAAATAAGGAGGTTATAAGGCAAAATAAAATAAGCATTCAAACTCCATCTTTTAAACCAGTTTGGAAGTATTTTTCATCCGAGGTCTTAGCTAGGTAACTGAACTTCTAGTGCAGCCATGGAATTCGTTGCAGATACCATGAGCATTAGTCAGTCTCTAAGTGGATCTGGATGCTACATTTCATAGCATGTTTCGTAGATATAACTTAGACTCACACAAACTTACTATTAATAGTTATATGCCGCTAATGTACCTGAACGCAGAGGTGGAAAGGATCAACAAACAGACGTAAAAACTCCACTTTGGAGAAGGGAATACTGGAAAACACAGTACCTGATCAAAGAGGGAGTGAGAATTCTTTTTGCCTGTTATCCTCTGTGGCCTGAAGCTTGCTCTTTGTAAAGTTTTTCTGTGTCTGTTTTCAC
Organism: Lepilemur ruficaudatus; assembly: GCA_963574885.1. Lineage (NCBI taxonomy): Eukaryota > Metazoa > Chordata > Mammalia > Primates > Lepilemuridae > Lepilemur > Lepilemur ruficaudatus. The sequence continues at coordinate 14,532 of CAUYRT010107755.1, forward strand.
CCGTGGCCATGTCTGATATGAACAGTGGGAAAAGTACTCTTTGGGAGCTGCACAGTTCTTCTGGTTAATGTTCAGGGAATCTTAGATTGTCTTTAGGGAAACTAAGGTTATTTTATTGGCTATAAAATATTTGTGAGTGTTAGCAATCGTCTGGTGTATTTCTTCCAATCAATTCTATGTGTAAATAATCACAGCCAAAGCTCTCATCCAGACATAGTAGTTAAACCTGAACACTGTCACTTTATACATATGGCTTTTGTGTTCTTAACATCTCCATTGATTATTTTAAGTCCACTTGAAATAACACACTCAGGCGGGGATGCTATACCTTACTCTGACCTTCGTTAACATGCTTTCTCCTAACACTTAAGAAAATTGCTTGAAAGGGTTTGGCCACAGCAATATCTCCTACTAATGCTGTCCTTTGGTAGCCAATATTGATAAATGTACCAGGCTGGAATACCGTCGAATTTGTCCTTTTCATCTCTCTGCATTCCAACTTAATGAACTCACAGTGAAATTAGACTGCAAGCCATTGGCAGATAAAGTCCTCAATCCTCACTTCCTTGATCTCTGCTTAATTCACTAACTCTAACTTCAGTGCATCAACTAAAAAGAGACAAAGAAGATTGAATACATGATACATTTTTATTTGTTTTCTGTAATAGTCAACCAGGTTATAACAGCACAACCAGGGTTCTGCCTTCAAATATACAGCAGGAAAAAATTTGAACATTTTGCTATCACGTAACAAGAATCACTAACTCTCTAGTTTGCAAGAGCATAGGTGAATGCTTAATATTTGCCTTCTCATCTTCTCCCATTCAGTCAGTTGTATGGTTCACGTTTTCTTAATTGCAATAAACATTTACAGCTGTCAGACTTTATGCCAATTAAAACAAAATTGATCTCTATAAAACAACAAAAACAATAGCAACATAAAAACAAATAATAGTGTATTAGAGTCGATTTTTTTATGTTTCTCTTATATAAAAACATTCCTGATGTGGCAGATCAGGGCTAATGTAGTTTCTATGGTATCTCTGCAGTCATCTGAAATGTAGTACCTTTTTTATGTGTTTTGCAATCTTAGTGACAGGTTTCCAAACTCAAGGGTTGCTTCATTTTCATGAAACAGCCATTGCAGCTGTAGTCATCAAATCTATGTTCTAGGAATCTGGAGGGAGAAAGGGGCAAGAATAAAACTAACAAGCACCATCAAAATTAGCTCCATTAAAAAATGGAGTTTCTGGGTACCAGAATCCAACAGTTTCTGTACCGAAATATAATTTTATACCCTAGTACATGTCCACATCTTTGTTAGTTTTCTAAAGAAAATGAAAAGGATGACTACCTGGTAGACAGGTAACTTGGAGTCTCTGCAGTTCAAGTGTACATTTTCATTTTATCTGTTATGTATGTTACATTTATAAGGCTGTTGGTCTCTCAGAATATAATCATTACAAATAAGGGTGGGTTGGTATTGACTTTGCCCTCATCAAACTTTTTGGGAGTTCTGTTGAAGTGCCTATTAGCAAACCCAATAAAACAGTATATGTTTCAATATGTTAATTTCCTGATAAGCATACTTCAGTATTCCACTATCTGGAGGCCACTTTCCATTTCCCATTTTATGACAAGTAACAAACACAGATATGGCTTTAAAACAAAATGCCCTGCAGTAAATTTCAGATTAGATTCTGTATTTTATATTAACGTTACTCTTAATTTTTAATGAAAATTTCTGAGACAATGAAGTAACTCATAGGAGTAAGCTGTTTTTAATGAAACCAATTTTAAAAATTAACATATTTTGAAAAAATAACATTTCCTGTCACTGACAGAATAGTGCTCATTTTGGGCTCTTTTTTTTTTTTTTGGCACCACATCAAGTTTTAACTTGCTATAAAACTAGGGAAATGACATATATGGCATAGATACAAACCAGAATCAAATACAATGCAATACTTTAAAAATGAAAGAAGGAGATTTATTTGTTCAATTGTAATAATTGTGATCAAGTACATATACGTTATTTTGTCTGTTTTATGCTAGTCAACGCTAGTATTAGAAGTTAATACATTAGACAATTTTCTACTCTCCCAATTTCAAACAGAGAAAATTTCCATTTCTCTGGAAACATAAAATTTTTTTCCATTTTTGTAATAACAAAACTCATAATTAATTAATTCTGTGATAAGATTGATTGGGATTCGAGTGTTCATAGCAACTTTATTCACAATAGCCAAAAGGTGGAAGCAAACCACACGTTCATTGGCGAATGGGTTGAAAAAGGTAGTATATACACACAATGGGATGTTAATTCAGACTAAGAAAGGAGGAAACCTCTGACATTAATGTTAAATGAAATAAACCAGACAAAAAGGCAAATACTGTATGATTCCACCTACATAAGGTACCTAAAACAGCCAAATTCATAGAGACAGAAAATAGAATGTGGTTGCCCAGGTCTGGAAGGGAGGATGGTGAATGGAGAGTTGTCCAATAGATAGAAAGTTTCAGTTTTGCAAGATAAAAGTAGTTCTGGAGACTGACTGTACAGCAGTGTGAATGAACTTAACATTACTGAACGGAATACTTGAACATGAATAAGGCGTGAAGTTTTATGTTAGCTAAAAATGTTCTGGAAGAATATGTAGTAATTGAAAAATGTGTTCATTTCTGCTTGATTGGAAAAGGGTATAGGTGATGGATGAGAAGGGTTATTTTGCCTATTTATTTTTTGTGTTGTTTTGCTCTTTGAGTCATGTAATATGAATATTCAACCTCTTCAAAATGTGCAAATTAGTAAAATATCATTGATGCAAATCTGGAGTATTTAATAGAGAATGTAAATGAGGGTTGACAAAAGCATGAGTAAGAAACTATTTTCCTTTTAAACATACTCCGTTTTACTGCCCTTCACTTTATTGTACATCACAGAGAGCTTTTAACAAATTGGAAGTTTGTGGCAACCCTGCAGGGAGCATGTCTGTTGGCGCCATTTTTCCAACAGCATGTGCTCACTTTTTGTCTTTGTGTCACATTTTCGTAACGCTCTCAATACTTCAAACTTTGATTATTATTACGTCTGTTACGGTGATCTATGATTAGTGACCTTTGATGTTAATATTGTAACTGTTTTGGAGTGACACCACTCATGCCCGTATAAAATGACCAACTTAATAAATGTTCTGTGTGTTCTGACTGCCTCACTGATGAACTGTTCCCCCATCTCTCTCCTTCCCTCTCCTTGGGCCTCCCTCTTCCCTATTCTGAGGAAATACAGCATTGAGATTAGTACAGTTAATAACCTTACGATGGCCTCTGAGTGTCCAAGTGAAGAAAGAATTGCACACCTCTCACTTTACATCGGCAGCCAGACGTGATTAAGCTTAGTGAGGAAGGCATGTTGAAAGCCAAGCTAGGCCTCTTATAACCAACAGTAGGTAAGTTGCAAATGCAAAAGAAAAGTTTTCAAAGGAAATTAAAAATGCTACTCCAGGAAACACAAAATGATAAGAAAGCAAAACAGCCTTATTGCTAATATGAAGAAAAATAGAAGACTATAGAAGACCAAACCAGCCACCACATTCCCTTAAGCCAAAACCTAATGCAGAGCAAGAGCGTACTTCTCTTTAGTAGTATAAAGACTGAGAGGTGAAGAAGCTGCTGAATAAAAGTTTGAAGCTAGCAGAACTTGGCTCAGAAAGTTGAAGGAAAGAAGCCATTTTGAAATATAGGACTTTGATAAATAGAAAGAAGTCAATGTCTGGTTTGAAAGCTTTCAAGGACAGGTTTATTCTTTTGTAAGGTCTACTGAACCTGCTAACTTAAAGTTGAAGCCAGTGCTCATTTACCATTCTGAAAATCCTAATGCCCTTAAGAATTATGCAAAATCTACTCTGCTTGTGCTCTCTAAATTGAGTCAAAAAGCCTACATAATAGTGTATCTGTTTACAGCGCAGTTTATCAAATGTTTTAAAAACCACTGTTGAGACCTACTGCTCATAAAAAGATTTCTTTCATAGTATTACTACTTATTGACAATGGGCCTAGTTACCCAAAATCTCTGATGGAGATGTACACAGAGACTGATGTTGTTTTCTTGTCTCCTAACATAACATCTATTCTGTAGCCCATGGATCAAGGACTAATTTTGACTTTAAAGTTTTAACATTTAAGAAATACGTTTCATAAGGCTAGAGCTGCCATAGATAGTGATTCCTCTGATGAATCTGGGCAAAGTAAATTTAAAACCTTCTGGAAAGGATTCATCATTGCAAATGCCATTAAGAACATTCTTAATTCATGGGAGGAGGTCAAAATATTAACTTTCACAGGAGTTTGGAAGAAGTTGATTCCCCAAGGCCCACGCATGAATTTGAGGGGTTTAAGATGTCAGTGGAGGAAGTAACTATAGATGTGATGGAAATGGCAAGAGAACTAGAATTTGATGTGGATCCTGGAGATGTGATTGAATTACTGCAATATCATGGTAAAATTCTAACAGATGAATAGCTTCTTATAGATGAGCAAAGAAAGTGGTTTCTTGAGATGGCATCTACTGGTGATAAAGATGCTGTGGACATTTTTGAAATGATAACTAAAAATATTTAGAATATTATTAATACCTAAACTTAGTTGATAAAGCACCAGCAGGATTGGAGAGGGTTAACTCCAATTTTGAAAAACTTCTACTGTGGTTAAAATGCTATCAAAGTGCATCACATGCTATGGAGAAATCTTTCCTGAATCAACGAAAGCAAACTTCATTGTCTTATTTTAAGAAGTCACCAGAGCCATCTTGACCTTCAGCAGCCATCGCCCTGATAAGTCATCAGCCGTCAATATCAAGTTATGATCCTCCACCAGCAAAAATAATAGGATTTGCTGAAGGCTTAGATGATGTTTGCAGTTTTTAGCAATAAAGTATCTTAATTAAGTTATGTGCATTGTTTTTTTAGACAAAATGACATTGCAAACTTAAGGTACTACAGTATAGTGTAACCATAACTTTTATATACACTGGGAAACCAAAAAAAAAAAAAAAAATTGGCAATTTGCTTTATTACAATATTTGTTTTATTGTGGTGGTCTAGAAACAAACCTATAGTATCTCTGAGGTATGCCTATAATTTAATTTTTGCCATATTATTTTGAAATTTTTCAAAAATGAAAATACTACTAGAAAAGGTAAAATTTAAAGCTCTTACCAGTTACTAGAGTATAGGAGAAAGGAAGAGTGCTGGGTACTTACGGATATAACACTAGGGAGCATAGATGGTAGAGAAGGTGGGCAGGGAGAGAAGGCACTCTCTTCTCTACCATTTGTTTTTAAAAGGAAAGGGAAATGATGGGTCACATTCTCCAAGAGCTGTGTAGTTATTATCGTGCTAATGTTCTTAAAAAACTACAGCCAATTCTTTTCTATCATCCTAACCAATTGTAATCTAGAACCATTCAGACGAGGGTACTTAGTAACATCAGGTGATATTTACCATAGAATCACTCTTACTAACATACATAAAAAAAGCAGGTGGTATTTGTAGTTCTCTAGCTAAAGATTGTCCCCATTTTAAACTTATTTTTTGTCTTTTCTAAGATCCAGCTTTCACAAACAGATTTGTATGTAAATGCTTTAGTAAATTGATTCACATCAGTCAAAAATAAGATGTCATTTAATTGCGTATCAACAGGTTAAGTTGAATAAGCAGATTGTGATACGTTCATGCTCTGTAATAGTCCTTAGCGTTAAAATACGACCGAAATTCTGATCGTGCAGCATGGGTGAATATCCAAAGCATAGGAGGAAAATAATCTAGACACTAAAGAGTTCACACCGAATGATGCTATTGACATAAAATTTTAAAACAGCCAATAATATTTTATAATGATAGATATCAGACCAGTTGTTTATTGGGGTAGGCAAGGACTGACCTCCAAAAGGCAAGGGGAATCTGAGCCACATATGATTTAAAAATTTTGGTCAAAGCTCCGCTGTTCATACTCCATATGGACTATAAAGCAAATAAAATATACTCCATACTTAATGGCTTTTTAAACAGCACAGCACATAGAATGACCAGTAATTAATAGTGGGTCCATATGTGTATCAGTCAGTTCCAGCTCAGAAAACAATCTGGAGCAGAGTTTGCACCACAGATATGGTGGAAGGATTCTACTTGCTGTCAGTTTTGTTAAGAAACCTAATTTCGTATTGCAGACAAATTATGTGCCCAGGCTCATATATCTGGCCCTGTATGTGGTTTGATATAGTATATAATTATGCATATGAAATTCTATAGGTTATACCTGTATGAAACATAGACTCTAAAGTTATGTTTTCAAAATAGGAAAAAGGGACGTTTGGCAGGCCTTTACTATTTTCTTCTTCTTCATCATTGCTACTTCTTTTGGTCTCTTCTAGGAGACTGATGCAATGCTAAGAAGGTTTTATGGTCAGTTTATCCCACACAATGATATCAGTACATTAGCCAAATATGACACTCGACAACTGTGTCAGTGAAGATAGCAAGATAATCAAATATTAAAGATATATTTTTATGCTTTAATACCTCAATTTAAAAGAATGATACACTTTCCAAAGTGTATTTAAATATAAGAATTTATATCATTTTATTAAAATATCACAAATAAAATAGAAAATGAAAAATATTAGAAAGAACATTTTGTACTCACTTAACATGTGAGTATTTTATCATGTTTGAAATATAGAAATAACTTTTGTTTTAATAATTTTTTCTTTACCTGAAACAAAATTAGTTGCGATCAAATCAGGGTGAAATATCATTATGAAGAGCATAAATGTTTACTGAGGTAATTTACATATTTAGCATTAAAATATGGATTCTAAATGTGATTTTCATTTGGTCACATAATATGGACAATTTAAACAATGCTTTTACCAGTAAATCTTAATGGAATTTATGAGTAGTAACTGAATTTATATGCAGTAATAGTGTCAACATGGGAATATATTCAGGGATTTAGGTATTTTGAAATTTATTGCAAAATATTCCTTCTACTTAAGTCTTCAGATGCCTATTTTTATCCTAAAAGAGACATTTAGCCTTCAAAATTTAATCAAGTAGAATTACAGAACTTAAGAAATAAACCTAAATTTCTTGGTATAGATAAGTTTCAAAGATACTCAAGAGAACATGATTATCTCATTTGCAATTCAGTTTAAACTATGAATACAACATACACATTATTTGTTAGAATTTTTCTGTTAGAATTTTGTAAGCTGACAGCCCACTCACAAAGTTCAGAGTCTTCAGAAGATACAGGTATGGCACAAAAACAAATTACAATATTGGAAGATATAAGCACTGCATTTTTCTCTCTAAACTTTTATTTTCATAATAATGCTACATTGTTACATCTATAAACATTGTGTGTTTTCGTTGCATTTCCTGCACTGGGCAGGAAGCAGGTTTATATAAGATGCATGCAGTGAACAGGGAAGAATCTGATTTGGTTTGGTTTGGCTCATGTTACAAGCTGGCAGACAAATGGAAGAAGTTATGGAGAGGTTATGGCACACTATTAATGCAGTGTGAAAATCATGACCTTTTTCCTGCAACGTGGTGTGCATTAGGATTTTTTGAAATGGGAAGATGAGCATCATTAGTATTTTGGAAGTCTAATACAGGAAAAAGGAGAGACCCCAAAAGTAGGGGGTTGGAGGGTTGGGGGGGACCAGTGTAGAGACATTACAGTATTCTGGGTACAAAGTATTAAGATCCTGGCAGTTGTAAAACAAAGGAAGGATGGATAAGAGATTTTGAGAAAAAAAAAAAAAGAATTGAGAAAATTTGACAACACATTGGTTAATTTTCTACAGGCATAAGAGGAAGGGATCATTCAAAATTTATTTGTGATTTCCACTTTAGGCACTGGAAGAATGTTGCCATTAAGCAAAACACAGAAGTCAGAAAATACGCAGATGGGGGAGGCTAGGTTGTAAGAGCTGTATAAAACACTGATCATCGTTAAGCCTTAATCTACTTCCTGTCAAGACTACTATTTCTCAACCCCAGAACTCATCACAAAACCAGCTGTCCATCAATTTTCCTCCAGAATGTTACATCAACTACACTCTCAGCACCAATAAGACTATAACAATATGAGATGCTGAGGGCAGGGATATACCTTTTAATATCTGCCAACTGGATATTTCTATCTTAACTCAGGGGGCAGGAATAATATAAAGAAATTTTATTTTAGCCAACTCCACAACACCCAGATTTTATTATGTCAGACCATCCAACTGATGTGCACCCCGCTTTTGCTTAGATGGTAGAGGAAATATTCGTTATCTGCAGCTTTAAAAAAAATAGATCCATATGTATGTATGCATCCTAAGCTTTCAGTGATAATATGAATATATTTTGCACCATTTCAGAAGTGTTTAGGATTACCAAATAAAAATTGATTAGATAGTGTCTCTTTATAGCCTGGGGACTGAGTCTGTAAAGCTAGAAAAAGAAAATATTATCCAGGAAGACAAATGGAACTTCTTATAGCTCCTTAACTCTAAAGAAAATGAACCATTATTCATAATAAATTTATGTGGAAAATATTAGTAACAGTTTGCTTCAAAAGCCTAGTCTGTCTTATTTGACTGGGAAACAGTTTTTTCCCAGGGCACATTTTATCATTTAAATTATAGAAAATGTGATGAACAAAATATTTGAAATAACGGAACCTGAAATTTATCTGAAATGAGATTAGACTATGCCATTGTTCCTAAAGGTGTATGTCTTTTTTAAGCAGCTGTTGGGAAATGAATTTATCATTGAAATATCTATTCTAAAACAACCCCTATAAATCTTTTGAGATTAATTGACTTCTCAAAATTTCCTACCTATGTATTAAATATTTAAAAAGAAGCAAGCAAAGAGATACTCTCTATTATAGCTGGAGGGCTGTGTTGAGACAGTTAATGCAGTAAGAAAGCACATGTTCACAAGAACCTAAGGAATATTTAGTAATCTTTGCATTCTTTTTCATAAAACTTCAGTTGGATTTTCATGAAAGGTAATGGGGATGATTTTACTAAATAAAGTTCTATTTTATCTATATCATATACATATGTTCTTTAAAAAATAATATATCTACAAGGAAAATTTACAGAGAGGCTGAGACTCAGTTGCACATTGAGTATATTTATATTAATAGTCAAAAATGGTCCATACTTTAGGATAACTTTACATTTTTTTAATTTAGCTTCTGATTTTCTAACATAATATTTTACAAGAGGAAGTTGGAATCCAATGGCATCGATGTAAGAAAAATATGTGTGGTGAGCTCTGGAAAACGAATTTGTCCTGCAGATAATCCCTAGGTAATCAGACATGGTAGTCTTAGGACTCAAAATATGGGTTAACCTTTATTCCATGATTTCTTCTATATAAAATGATTCATTAAACTTTATTTTATATTTATAGTTCATAATAAATAAGAGGTCTAGACTGCTTTATTATAATTGGTGTAAATAGTTTGACAAAACTTTAATATGACTCATATTTGTAATTTATTTTATGTAATGTAATAGTGAATGACATACTTTACTTGACTATATACAGGAAAATATGCAACTAAAACCCATCTCCTCCATCATTGTCAATTTTCTCTAATTTTGCTATTTCCATATTATTATTTTGACCTAAGGGTTTTCTTTTTTGCGAGACATAATTGTTAATAGAATATTAAGTGGTTATCTGATGACAGTGTCTGGACTCTGTGGGGTAAGTAAAGGAGGTTCTAATGTAATCAAAACAGTCAGAGCAGGTGATGCCTGAAGAGGAAAGGAGGTGGTGGCGGCAAGAAGTGGGGAAAGGGGACCGAGATCTAACGTCGCCTGCCTCACCTCTTCCTTTGTTCTGTCACTACCCAAAAGATACTGTTCCTGTATTATAAATGGAGATGATTTATTCCTATCAGGATAAGACAGGTAGTTTCCGATTTTCACTCTATTCTCATTTTGAAAAGGCCAAATAAAGGGTCAGACAAAAGTGGTATGTATTTTTAAAAATGCTATGTCTTTTTGCCTCACAAATAGGGAATAACTAGCCTCAGGCTAAGCACTATTCGGGTCTCCCCTAATAAGCCTTCTAAACAAGATGCACGTTTCTGGGGTAGAGTATCTGTCTTGGCTTCAAGAACACTTCAGTTTCATGACAGTGGCATATAGCATATTTACTTTGAAACAACATTAAAAAGAAACAAGTTAACTTTTAAAGGTTTTTCATAAAGGAAAATAACAAAAATAGATAAATTTAGTCACATATTATTAAGGACACTTCATTTTTGTAATGATTTTACTTTCACTAAAGGACAATATTCTCTTGTCTATTTTTAACGTAGCCAATAAAATAAAATAAAATCCATGTGTAGCCTTAGGATATTTTTTCAGATGTAAGTTGAATTTACTCAGTTATATATTTGGTTGCGATTGGACTACAATATTAAAAATATAATAAAACTAGCTTGAAACATGAGAAATACTTTCTTTTTCTAGAGTCATTATCTTGGAGAATATCACATTCTGTTGATTAAAGTATTTCAAGACAGAGCATACTCTTATGGATTATATGTAAATATTCTTATTATATTCATAATTAAATATTAAATATTTATTGATTATCTTTACTTATTATGTGTCTCTGTAGTTATAAACATCTTAAGGCAAAAAAAAAATTTTAAATGTAAACTATGCATCTGCCTAAGTAACAATAAAACAATAGGGACTTGGGTGTACCCTACTGCCTGAAACAACTAAACTGTGAACCAAATTAATGGAAAAATGATTTTAAAGATGCTAGTTATCAGGCAATGAAGGATAGAAATCTCTGAGGTTCAGTAAATAAACAAGGTGAACACTATGCTTACCCAAAGTTACCTCCTTGAGTGAATTTCTAGGTTGTGACAAAAAGAGGGAACCCAGGCAAAGCCTAGTCATATTCCTGAATTGAAGAAACAGAGGTGAAAGTGCAAATAGAAGAAAAAATGACTGAAATTCACAGGACACGCTGCTGGAATGAAGAGGGCTGCACGGAGAAAACACTCTGGAGATAAGCAAAGTACAAGTTAGCACAGGCATATAAAAAACTACTGGAGGCCAGGAGAGAAACCTTAAATTACGTTAGAGATAACAGTACCTAGACTGCACACAGGGCTAGACATAGTGTCCATTCCCAAATGTCAGAATAGAAAACCTCAAGATTAAGAGAAGTCTGGTGAGAATATACAAAAGGGTCGTGCCTCACAAATGGGGACTAACTAGCCTTAGGTTAAACACTATTCTGCTATCCTCTAATAAACTTTCAAAACAAGATCCAGAGGGCAAAGTTGTTTTCACATTAACTGAGCCTTAGAACAAAAAGCTCCATGTTTATAGGATTATAAAAATATCCAATACACACACATACAAAAATAAAAATTCACAATGTCTGCATCCAATGAAAATTACCAACCATGCAAAGAAGTAAGAAAATATTCATGAGGAGAGAGATAAACCTATAGAAAGTGACTCAGAACTGAAATAGATTTTACTCTTAAGAGATAGAGAAATTAAAACACTTATTCTGAATGTATTCAGTAAGTTCAAAAAGTTAAATGGGTACACATAGAAGATAAGTAACGGCCCAAGTAAATCCTCTAGAAATAAAAACTAAAATAAATGAGATGAAACATTCACTGGATGATATATTAATGGAAGATTAGACACTACAGAAGAAAATATTAGCAAACCTTGAAGACATAGCAACAGAGATTGTCTAAAATTAGACATGGAACAAAAAGATAACTGAAATAATGAATAGTAAGTTTTAGGACATATTCCAGTAAACTAATATGTGTAAGTGGAGTGTACACAAAGTAGAAAGGAATACATAAATAACATTTGAAAAAAATAGCCAAATATTTCCTGAAGTAGATGAAATGTATTATAACCCACAGATAAAGGATTCTCAAAAAAACCCCAGCAAAAGAAGCATCAAAAGAAACATCAAAAACCAGCACCATGGCACATTAAAAACAAATTAATAAAAAAACAGTGATCAAGACAAATTCTTAAATTCAGCAAGAGAAAAAAAGACAAGTTAGATACAGAGGAATAAATATAAGAATAGCAGTAGATTTCTTGTTGGAAATGATGAGAGTGAGAAGAGACTGAAGCAACACTTTTATATTACAGTCCTGAAGGAAAAAAAAAATGTCAATGTTGAATGCTGTAACCAGCAAAGATGTTTGTCAAAAATGAATAGTAAATAATGACATTTTTATACCTATAAGAGCTGAAAGAAATCATCACCACAAGCCCCAGACTACAATAAAGCTCAAAGAACTTTAGATGGAAGGAATGTGAAACTAGATGGGAAGATAACTCTATAAAAAAACAAAACAAAAATGAGAACAGTAACTTCGTAGGTAAATTACAAAATTATTTTCTTATGGTTTAAGAATTATTAAAAGATAATTTACTATTTAGAAACAATAAAAGTATGATTTTTATGATTTGTGAATACGATAATAGCATAGTAGCAATGTAAAATATACTTAAGGGTGAAGTTTAAGACATATTTAAAAATGTACTACAAAAATAGTACATGGCGTGGTAGGGAATAAATGGAAGACTACAATTATAAAATGTTTATAGCATGTATGCAATGTCATAACAACTTGAAAGAAGATCGAGCTAAATTAAAGATATATAATACAAACGCAGTGCCTACTAAAATAAGAAAACAGGGAGGTATCGATGTTAAGAACCCGTGAGCGCCACAGGAGTCTGCATTGGTGAAGACTAGGTGTCTGCAGTGATGGTGCTTGGCTGCTGGTCGGAGTCCCTTGCTTACCTTTTCCCTGCAGGAAGGGGTCCCTGCTGGGTCTGAGCCGGTCCTGTGGAGGGCGGGAATGGGTGGCAAAGGTGAGGTGTTTCCTTCACTTCCTTATGCAGACATCCTGGGTTTCTGGGCTCTACAGAATTTTTGCTCCTTCTTTACTGTTCTCCAGAGTTCTCCTTTAGTTATATTGGCCATAATGTAGGTGTTTATTCTTATGTTTGTTTGTTTATTTATTGGTCAGGGAGAAGAGTGGTAAAAGCTTCTAGTCAATCTTCTTGCCGACAACACTCTGAGATTCGTTTCTTAAAAACTATTTTAAGAGCACATTTGTTTTAGTCAGCTCTGGTCGTTACAACATAATCCTATATACTGTAGACATAGAAACATTTATTTCTCACAGTTTTGGAGGATGAAAATGCAAGACTGGGCAGATCTGGTGTCTGGTGAGGGCATTCTTCCTGGTTTGCAGAAGCTGCCTTGCTATGTCCTTAGGTGGCAGGAAGCAGAGCCAAGGAAGACATCTTGCTGGCATCTTTTTATATGGCTCTAATCCTATTCACGAAGGCTCCATCCTTATGACCTAATTACCATCCAAAGACCTTACTTCCTAATATCATCACTTTGGCAGTTAGGATTTCAACATAAATTTTCTGTAGATACAAACATTCCATCCATAGCAATATTTATTCCCAATTAAACACTTCCTGAATGGTTCACTTTTTAAAAACAACTCTATGGGCTGTAATCTATATATGCCATAGAAGTCACTCATTGTATGTATTCAATTTAAAGGTTGTTTTGTATATTTATATTTGTACACTCATCACCCCAATATAATTTTAGAACATTACATTAATCACAGTAAAAAGAAATCTTATTGCCTGATCAGTTCTCAACCTGGCATTGAATTTCCTCAAGTGGTGTGCATGAGTGGGAAATGTCTAAGACATATGTTTGGAAATGTTTATAAAAGTGGATCGCTGGCTTGCAAAACTCTGAAACTCGTAATGGGTAAAAAATATTTGTTATCAGAGATACTAAAATACTTGCAATAATATTATCATTCCTAAGTGTGAATATATGAGGTAAATATGCAGTCTTCAACAATATTTCATTCTAACCATCTAAATGAAAACTTATGTGCAGTTGGTTTGCCTTCTACCGAAATATGATTTGGTATTTACCAGATGAACATCCCCAGTCAAACACATTTTATTAAAATTACATTAAGCAATTTTTCTTAATGAAATATCTTACAGCATAGGATTGCTGTTAAATTAACACATTCAAAAACAGTATATGGTTTCAAAACCATTCAAATAATTTTAGTACAATTTAGATAGCCAAACCATTATTATACTAATTAAAAAGTCATCTCTAACATAATTAGCAAATGTAGGATAGTGGCTATTTTTTGCCTCCTCAAATACCAAACATTAATACTATGAACAACTTCTATTTTATTTTAGCATTTAACCTATAATAATAAGAAAGGACAAGTAATAATATATTTTAGGCATAATATCTACAATATAAAATTCACACACATGTCATAATTTTCCCCTTTATGGATATTTAGGAAGACTCCTACATGCACTTAGTGTCAGCACTCAAAATCTATCATGCATTTATATTTCTCTAAGTTGATTATGGTGTCTTTATTAATGAAGTTTATCTTAATTTCTATCCCTTCATTTGTGACTTTTCCAGAAGTTTATTTATATGTATTTAACAAGTCTAGTCCATTGTTCCTCATAATGTTTCTCTTGAAAATTCTCTTATGGGATATGCGTACAGGAACAGTTTCTAAAGTGAAACAATTCTTTAGACATTTTTATTGTACATATTAAAACCCATCTGACCCCTACCTCCCCTGCCTTAAGGGAACCTGTGGTTTTTGTGGGGTGTTTTTTTTTTTTTTTTATTTTTTCCAGTTTCCCAAAGCTATTTGCTCACAGATTTAAAAACAATGTTATTAGGTTGTAATAACTCCCTCAGAGTAATGTTCTGTGGAGAAGTTTTTTGAGGAAACATTGATCGAAGTCAAGAACACTAGCAACTGAGTAGGTTTGTTTGTTTTATTTGCACTGGGTCTATTTCTGGATTCTCCATTCCCGGTGTTTTCTGTCTTCTCATGCATTCCGCACTGTCTCTATTACCGTAGCCCTATAGAAAATTCTGGCATTAAAGGGTGTCAGTCTTAAACGTTGGTTGCTCTTATAAAATGTTGTTTTAGATATTTGAGATCCTTTGGATTTTCATGTAAATTTTAGGAGCAGTTCAACGATTTCTTTAAAAAGCTTCTGAGATTTTTTTTTTTCTTTGGAATTTTTTTTTTTCTTTTTTATTGGGGGAAAACTACAAAGCATTTACAGTATAATGTTTACAGTCACAATTTATAGTGAGCTGATCTCCCAAAATATATTACCACTCAAGTTCACCTATCTTGTTACATTCAAAAATCTACTCTGTCAAAGTAGTCCATAGAGTACATACATAGTGCTCCAACTGTATCTACGTACAACCAACACTCAAGTGTATAATTAAATGATTTTCAGTGAATTTACCAAGGTGTACAGTT
>CAUYRT010107763.1:0-12554 GCA_963574885.1 Lepilemur ruficaudatus
GTGGCGCATGCCTGTAGTCCCAGCTACTCGGGAGGCTGAGGCAGAAGGATTGCTTGAGCCCAGGAGTTTGAGGTTGCTGTGAGCTAGGCTGACGCCACGGCACTCTACAGCCCGGGCAACAGAGTGAGACTCTGTCTCAAAGAAAAAAAAAATCATCATTGAAGAAAACTTTTAAAATATAAGCAACTCAAGTATTCGCCAGTTCCACAGTCTAAAGGGTAGTCTAAATTGCCCTTTAGAGTCTAAGGAGCCATCACCCAATTGAAACCTTAGTTTGTGTCATTGCAAAAGCAAAAGCAAATCCACCCGCATCACTCCCAGGACTTCTGAGGGCAGCTTACATAATCTTGGTGGCCCCTTTCCCCCCAGACCTCCCCTCTAGGCTTCTCTACTACTCATTTCTGCCCATTCAAGCTTCTCTGAGCGGCCTCAGCATCTTTCCCGATCTTCCCACCTGTAGACATTGGCCTTCCCTTAAATCCCCAAAGCAAGGTGACACAACACCAGAGTGTTTAACCAACTCTACTCAAGTCCTGAGGAGACTACACAGGCACCACAACACAGAAAAGTAAAATAAAACAATGGATAGCAGATGGCACTGATCCCACAGACCAGGAGTCTTTACACAGGAACTGCCATCCTTAGCCACAGCAGGGTGTCGTTTTGCTCAGTCCACGCTAACTCCCTGTCAGCAAACTTCCTCTCACCTCCTCTCTCCTCCAGGTTTCTCCCTCTGGGCCCTATCTGAAGAAGGCTCAAGTTTGGTGTTATATTAATTAAGATAACACTAGCTACTATAAGAACAAAACCAAGAAATCTCAAAGCCCTAAAAGAATAGTTCCACTCTTGTAAAGTCTAGCCAGTCCATAACATCCAGTCACAGAGTTCTGCTCCACATGGTGACTCAGGGACCCAGGCTCACAGAGAGGATCTGCCATCTTCTATGTGGCTGCCAGTTTGCCCTGGGCTTCAACCTCAGGTCTGCAGATGGGGAAAAAGGGGGAGGATGCAGAAGGCTTTTTGTGGGCCATGCCTGCAAGTGGCACATGAAATTTCCACCCATGTTCCATTAGTTGAAAAACACGGCCATGCCTCATTGCAAGAAAGGCTGAGAAATGTAGGATAACTTGTGCCCAAGAGTAAAAGGAAGCAGATTTGCAGAATGGCAGAACAACTAGCCATTCTCTGCCATAGGCAGCATCAGGATCCAAGGAAATAGCATCTTTTGGTAGATTATGCACAACAGTTTAGCAACCCTTCCTTCAACCTCTCCTTCCAGACTCATTTCTGGCCATGCCTTTCCATAATCAAAATCCTATTTAAATATTTCCCTAAACAATAAAAAAATCTCCTTTTAAAAAAAATCAATTCTGCTGCCAGCCCTAGAATTCATAAATTCTTGCTGCTGTTTTTATGTGTATCTTTGTACCCCTACATAAAAAAAAAAGTCTAAAAAAGTCACTCATAATCCTACAATTCTATTAATTTTGATGTGTTTCTTTCCTTCATATTTCCACATGTTCAAATCTTGTGCAACCTTCAAGGTCCTGTCCAAATGAGTTTCCTTTCTTGAACATGGGGCTCAAGAGGTTCATCAACTTGCCTGAGGCCACATGACTAGGAAACAGTACAACCAGACTTCTGACCTTGATTGCTCCTAATATTCCTTGTAATTTTCCCTGACCTTTCACTCACCCCCGTCTGCTGTATGATGATTACCTGTGTTTGAAATATTACATGAGGTGACTCATCCATGACATGCCTTAGCTGCCTCATTGATGCTCAGTCCGTAGAAGACAGGACCCTATTTGATTCCCCTTTGCTACCACAAACCTGGCCTATAAGAGCTGTTTCATTCTCTACCACCCAGAGAAGCAGCCGTTTATTGGATAGTCAAATTAAAAGTTATCTAAAAGGCTTCTGGTCCAGAACGCTGCCAAAGGCACCACCCCCCTTGACATTTCACATAGTGACCAAAGCACAGACGTGGGGTCTAACACCTCCACCACGGGGTGACTTCGGGCAAGTTGTTACACTTCTCATAGTGTGAAACCTCGATGAGTTAATGCACTATACATTTGATAATCAGTTTTGATTATATTATTGCTAATATAATTACCATTAGTATTGTTACTCTTCATCCTCTGACTTCTCCAAATTATTTCTCATAGAAGTGAACAAAACCTGTAAGGCCCAAGAACAAAAAGGAGGTGGGATTTTGAGTGGCTTCTTGTGACCTTCAGAGAGCAGAGTGGATAAGTACTCTTTGGGGGAATTCTTGACCCTTCTAAAAATCCCATTAAACCTAAACACACATCTGTTAGCACACACCAAGCATGCAGTCTCTGCTTTCACCCAGAATTGAGTGGTACAAGGAGGAATATTATATCCAGTAACTCATATGGAACTATTTATCCCCAATCACTTTGTGCTTTTCCTTAAACTTTTCCACAGTCTTTGGTTTCAAAGGCCATTTCAGAATGACTGAATTTTCTTGCAAAGTAAGTTCCTTGCCCCTGACAAAAAAAAAAAAAAAAGATTGTTTTAGGAAAATTTCCTCGGGGCATAAAGACTGTGAGTTTCCAAACTTGCTTTCCCCTGTTTTACTTTTTTCTTTTAAATAAAAATTGCCCAGGAAACCAAGATTCATTAAGAGTGATGTGGGGGAAATATGACTGAGTTGAAAGGAGTCTGTGGCTTACTGCTTAGCAGCAGCAAACTTACAAAAGTCTTTCAGGGGAGCCTTACAGGATCAGAGAATATGAGGACTGAGAAGGGTCACATAGTTCCAATATCCTCATTTGGAAGTGGGGAAGCTGGGGTCCATAAGAGAGACATTAACTATCCAAAGTAACACAGCAAGTCAGCCAAAAAACTGAGACTTGAATTTGAGTCTCCTAAGTCCCAGGTAAATTAGGCCAGGCCAGGTCCTCTAGAAGGCAGAGCCTGAGGCAGGGATTAAGATGTTGATGGGTACAAGCTCAGTCAGTGAGAGAAAAGAGACAGGGATGTCAGGAAGGACAGGTGGGCAGCAACAAGGTACAGTGAGAAGCATTCCTGCCCCAGCTCCCATTTCAGAGAGACACAGCACAACCACCACACAATAGGTGGGTTTACTCAGCACTCAGGACTGCTCAAGAGCTGCAAGGAGACACTGTATCTCTAGGATGGGGATCTAGAAACGGCATCATCCCTGACCAATGACAGATGGTGCATTGGTGGATAAATAACCCAGTTTCCTCACCCACCCACCCCCAGGTTGGGATAGCTTTAGGCATATGCTCTACACTGGGTCCCAGACTGGGTGACCAATGCATTCCAGTTTTCCTGGAACTTTTCTGGGGAATTTTCACTGAAAGTCTCTCATCCATCAAACCCCTCTGTCCCAGGCAAATTGTTAACGGTTGGTCACCCTTCCCTCAAGGACCCCAGTGTGACTCAGCTCTAGTTGTTCACTGGGTGATGCACTTGAAAACACACTTTTTCCTGGCTTCCTGACCTTTTCTGTGTCACTTCCCTATGGGTGTTTCCCACGATCATCACCCAGTAAAAACTACTTGCATTTCAATCTTTGTCTCTGAGTCTGCTTCTGGGAGAACCCAAGTGCCTGGCACATAATGTGCTCTCAAGAAATGTTATGAGTAATCATATTAAGACAACAAAGTCATCTCCCTCTTTCTTCCAGTTGCTTTGGAAACTTGAACAAAATAGTCACGTGAGCCCATCTGATCCTCAGGTACCCCTGTCATCAGTCTGGGGGTCTGATGGGTGAGCTGGCAGTCTGAGGGTGAGCTGGAACCCGGTCTGCACCCCCAGGCAGCAGAGTGTTAACTGAGACAGTTAGCAGGATCTATGTGGTCCAGGCATATAGGTGTAATAATATCTGCACAGCTGATTTGACTGAGGACTTTTGTCACCCAAATGAACCCACTGAGAATGACTAAACAACTCAGGATAGAAAACTATGTACAATTTATGATACAGTTCAAGTTCTATGTGTATTGAATAATGCAGAGGCAGAGTTCTCAAGGTGTGATCAGTAATGCACCTACCTACAGCCAAAACATTTGGGGAGAAGAGGTGGTTTGCTCAAAATGCTGATTCCAGGGTCCCACCACAGACTGCCCTGCTGAGTGCTGCTGGGTTGAGGCCTGGCAAACTGCATGGTTGACAGTCTCTCCAAGCAATTCTTGGGGACATGAATCTTTGAGAGCCCCCGCCCTAAGCAATTAGGCTATGCTATATTCTCTGGGCTCCTCCTCAGTGAGGAACCAGTGAAGGTTCTTCCCCAGTCTTAGCTGGACGCAGGTGGATTTTGCGCCTTTCTCCACCTGGTTTCTGCAGTCCCCTCCTGAGAACTCATTACCGCTCTTGTCCTCCACTGGCCTGAGCTGGTACAGTCACTTCCTAGGGAGCCTATCTTTTCAGTTTCTGCTTCAGAACATGTTTAAGGTACACCCTAAGCACCCACCACGTGGCCCAGAGTAAATGCATGCTGCTGATGATGAATTGTGCCGGCTGGCACTGGGCCAGTCTCCTCTGATTCTGGACCTCTGGGCCCACTTGGACCTGAGTGCAGAGAAGGATCAAGACCCAGGACATTGTGCCTTGGCAGAGAAGCTCATCTCCAGGACATAGAGAAACTGGCTGTTCCCCATTAGGGAGGACCCCAAGGCCCTGGCAATCTGCGTGACTCCAGTGAACTTCCCACCGCCAACACCTCCCCTCTCTCAGCTGAAACAGCTCCAGTGTTCCTGATTTACCAACTAACTCTAGCTGTGGGACCACCTCATCTATTTCCTTTTACGTACATAGGATTCCTCTACCACCCTGTGAACATATTAAGGGCAAGAGTCATGTCTGATGAACCTTTTGATCCCTAGCAACAAACCTAAACCCTGGCTCATAAAGGAGGTTCCAACAACATTTGCTGAATGTATTGTCAATTTCTATGCTAGCATCTTGTTTTTTTCTTCACAGCACTCACCGTTACCTAAAATTCTCAAATTGTTTATTGGTATAGTCAATTATTGCCTACATATACAGCCACATACATACACACACACACGAATATAAACCCTCTGCTAGTGTTATGAGCTGAATTTTGTCACCCCAAAATTCATATGTTGAATCCCCAGTACCTGTGAATATAACTGTATTTGGAGATAGGATTTTAAAAGAAGTAATTAAGTTAAAGTGAGGCTCTTAGGGTGAGCCCTAATCCCATATGACTTGTGTCCTTATAAGAAGAAGAAAGACCATATGAAGACAGAGGGAGAAGGCAACCTCAGAAGAAGCCAATCCTGCTGGCACCTTGATCTTAGACTTCTAGCCACCAGAACCGTAACAGAATAAACTTCTCTTGTTGAAGCCACCCCGTCTGTGGTATGTTGTTATGCCAGCCGTAGCAACTAATACAACAAGAAAGAAATACATCTGCCTTAATTACTCATTTATCCCAGCACGTGCAGCAGTCCCCGACACACAGCAAGTGCTTAATAAATGTCAACTGAGCACTCTGAAAATACAAACAACTATGGTGTTCCCCAAATGTACATGCTGATTCATACATCTGAGCCATTGCACATGCTGTTCCTTAGCCTAAAACACCCTTCCCAATTTCCTCTATTCTGCCCCATCCAACCAAAGAAATCCCATTTTTCCATCAAAACATGGTTCAGATTCATATTCTCTGTGGGATATCCTTGACCTCACTGCACAAAATTGGTCACTCTCTCCTCTGTGCTATTATGAACTTTGTAACTGACCATCTTAGTCCATTTTCTGCTGCTATCACAGAATACCACAGATTGTACAATTTATAAAGAAAATAAATTTATTTCTCACAGTTCTAGAGGCCAGGAATTCCAATATCAAGGTGCCAGCATCTGGTGAGGGCCTTTTTGTTACATCATAACATGGTGGAGGGTATCACTTGACAAGAGAGTATGAGAGAAAGAGAGAGAAGAGAGAGCACTTTTATAACAAAGCCACTCCTGTGACAACAGCATTAATCAATTCATGTGGACAGAGCTTCCATGACCTAATCACTCTTCAAAGTTTCCACCCATCTAACACCATTACAGTGGCAATTATATTTCAGCACGAGTTTTGGAGAGGACATTCAAACCATAGTACTGCTAGACTATGAGCTTGACTTCAGAAACCATCTTCATAAGGGGGTGTAGCTCAGTTGGAGAGCTTGTGCTTAACAGAAACCATCTTCATCTCTGGTCCCTGCCATCTAGCCCAGGACCTGGCATGGGGGAAAGTGATCAATCACTGAACCGCCAAGTCCTGTAAATATCTATGGTATCTAGCCAGGATGCAGACAGTTCCTATTTGTGTATTCAACAAAAATGTTTATTGGATTGAAATTAATTTATCAGATTTTTGTCACCATATTAACATTATTTTGCTTGCTTACAATGCCCACTCTACCCTCTCCTTCCAAATAAGCCCCATTTTTCAGGGTAAAACTAAAGCTTAACTTTTCTAGAATGGCTTACCTATTACCAAACTCAATGAGCTCCTGGAATTATAGCATTTCAGAATATGATTCACCATAGGGAACATTAACATAGCCCAGAAATGTGGCCTGGTACAACTCTTCTATCCTGTACCCCAGAGCCCATCATGACTGTGAAGCCTGTACTGACCCAGCCTGAGAAGACCACCCAGCCCACCAAGGGTTAATGGTAAGCCAGCCTGGGCATCCTCCCTGCATTTCTGCCTTAAGGAACAAAATAAGCGTGTAAGGAAAACACTGACTGGAACCATCTGCCCTCCCCTAAAGCTTGAAAGAAGTTGCATGTGGACTCCCTAATCCTTGTTCTCTCCCCTCAGCCAGAAATGAATTTCATTTGGAGGCAAATTTAGGGGGGCTGAAAGGGAGAGAGAGCATAAAGAGGTAGGCCAGACACATCTGGACAGTTTTTCTTTGCAAATTCAGAAGACTGCAGGGAATCACTTTCTCCCCTTGACAAAGGAAATGGTCCATGGTCAGGAATTGATGACTTGCAAATCTCATGCAGGTGAACAGGTTATAGTGCCTGGAGGTCTTTGGGGCTTAGAATAAATAAAAAGCAAGTAATTTAAATGGGGCAGCTGTTTATGGGACCAGAATCCCCAATCAGCAGCACCAGTCAGCAAAGAGAGCAGTTCTGGAGGCTTGGCATCTTCAACCCAGTCCAGGGTCCCAACGGTCCATTCACCTATCCAGCCCTTCAGTTGTTCAGCAGAAATATGTTCAGATATACTTAAGATTCTTTGCCAGGCAGTATTTTTGGTGCTATGGAAATGGCTGTAGCTTGGATTCATCTTCATCTCTAACAGCCTCATAAGGACAACAGTACATGAGCAATAATATACAGACCATGAGTTGCAAAGCCATTATCTGAAAAAAGGACAGATTGAAGGAGGTATTTGAAAAAACTACTTGACTTTGAGGGAGGGGGTGGTGACAAAGCCTCTCTCCTTGACCAAACTTTAGTCAGGCTCCTCTAAGCCCCCTTCTCAACTAGGTCTCAACCTTGGCTTCAGTGTCTGTCTTTGTAGAGTCTTGCTGTAGCAAGAATCCTGCTAAGTCAGTTTAGAGAGAATTCCCCACTCTTATATCTGATCAAAATCCTCATCCTCCACCATTCCCCACCCTTGGTGTCTGGTCACCTGGCCTGCCTTCAGCAAGAATCCTGTCAAGTCAAGTTAGCCAGATCCGCCCTCACTGCTGATGTTTTCTTTTAGTAATTTTCTATCCACTGACCCCGACCCTGCTCCATGGCTATAAATCCCCACTCTTCCTTATTGTATGCAGAATTGAGCCCAGTTCTATACTGAGGTCTCTTTTCCCTTATTGCAATAGTCCTGAAATACATATGTTTTTACTTCTTTACTGTCCAGCTCTGGTTTTTCTTTAACCCTGGTGTTAAAAGGTAAACTTAGGCACGTTAAAATTTTAAAGAGTTTATTTGAGCATTCAGCAATTCATGAATTGGGCAGCACCAGACCACAAGTGGTTCAGCACGCCACCTAGGGTAAAGGTGTTCACAGAAGCAAGACAAAGCGAATGTTTTATTGTTTAAAGTGCAAAGTCCCTAGTTGGAGGAGTCAGTGATTCCTGATTGGTTACTTTTAAGTTCCATTGTATTGTTTAAATGGAATTGCATTTCAGTTTGATTACATAGGAACTCAAGGTGCTACAGCCGTCTCAGCCTAATGGCCTCCCAATTAATTATTTTAACAGTGATATGAGACAAAGCCTTGGCCATATGCCCTTCAACATGTGGCTGTGTAGCCCTAGAGTATGTAAATGACAGTCTGAGGAGCAGAGCTTGAGCTGGAGACCTAATCAAAATTTTAATCAGAAGATTTGAAAGGTATGAATCCTTCACTCCTATCTCTACCCTACTCAACATCAGAGCACCCTCTGTCAACAAGCAAGAAAATACAGGCAGGGAATATGGTTCACTCTTCTGCAAATGAACACAAATCCAGAACTAACATATATGAGATCACTCATCCACTATGAAATTCATATTTCCCCTGTTTTTGCCAGTGCCACAACTTATCAGGGATATTCTCTAATGAAGTGACCCAACTCTTCATTTCCAAAGGATCTCAGTCCTTGGCGGTCCTGTTCCTGTAAAGGTATAATACTCTTCTGTAAACTTTTACAACAGTACGAGGTAACATGACAAGACCAAGGGAGTAATCGGAGTTCCATTCATGTTCTTCACTGCCCCCATCGTGTGGCCCCAACTCTGTTTTCACTCAATGGTCACGGTCAGCCACACCAGCAAAACTTTTTTTTCTTTGTTTACTTCTTGGCTCCAGGAGCCTGAACTGGCCTTAGGAGTCACCAAGACCTCCAATTCAATAGAACTGCCGCTTCCCCCAGTGGAATTATTCTTTCCTTGGGTACTTCCTAGGGTTCGACAGACCACAGAACCACAAGTCAAGAAGCAACATTTTGAGCATGGATCATTCAGTTCACAAGAGGCACCACACAACCTCTACCACTTGATTCCTAAATCTATGGTCACCAATTCAGAACACATAATACATCCTGAAAAACAACACTCCAAACTTGCAGTCAGTTACCTTCCACCTGTTGCCATATCTGAATATTCAATATGACATTCAACTGTCCTTTAAGGTCATCCGGATAACAGATTATGATAAAATCAATTTTTAATTATCATAATAATCTGCTCACTGCCTTATTTATTACACTGCATACACCAGGGACTTAGGGTTGTACAGTGAGGCTAGAAAAGCAGGCATTAGCAATGAAAGCAACCTTAGAGTGAAGAGCTCCACAGAACCCATGCATATCACCTATACACATTTATATGCATGCACTCAGATATATGTGAGGTGCATGCCTCTCAGCTCATATTCTACTTGATACTAGGGCAGAGGGCCTGCAGGTTGGCCTGACAACTGTATGCCACTTCAGTTGCACGTCTATCTTGGGCTTGCCCTGGGACTTCACCGAGATTGTGACGTAAGATACTTACAGAAGCCTATTTAGACATAAGCAAACCTAGAAATCAGAGGGAAACAGCACTCCACAGGGAAATCTGTGAAGGCAATGGGCAAATATTTCCCTTCCCAACACTTGGGTAGGAAGCTTTCAAAGGGTCCCAGTGGGATAGAATCCTAATTACCCACAGTAGTGACCAGCTCAATAATGCAAACATATGTTTGCTTTCCCTTCTTCCCTGTTCTCCTCTTCCCAGACCTCCATACATGTCCCCTGGCATCACAACCTAAAATCAACAACCAGGCCACAAACTCTTATCACTGGATCTACTTTTTTTACTTTTGGGGAGAACTTAATCTAAGAGTACTGAGGAAAGACTCAGAAGGCTCACGGAGGTGGGACTACTAGGATGTGTTCTTGTATAAGACCACACAGCAGCTTAGTTTACTACAGATACATCAAGCCCTATTGTATATGCAGTTCAAACAGACTGAGTGAAGAGCCACCTGGATGGCATTTTGGAACACCTAGAGATTCTTCTTTTAATCCGTGTCTCTCTTAAAGCTGTCAGTTTTTCAGATCACCTGGCATACGGGTGAGAGCAATCCACCCAAATGTTGTATCAACTGATTCCAAATTTCTAAGAGACCCACTGTTATAAACTAAATTTTTGTGCTCCCTCAAAATTCATATGTTGAAATCCCAGCCCCTAATTGGTGGTATTAGGAGGTATGGCCTTTGGGAGATAATTTAGGTCATGAGGGTGGGGCCCTTGTCAATGGGATTAGTGCCCTTGTAAACAAAACCTTAGAGAGCTCTCTTGCCCTCTGCTGACTGTGTGAGGACACAATGAGCAGTGTAAGTTGTCTACTACCTAGAAGAGAGCTCTCACCAGAATCGAACCCTGCTGGCACCCTGATCTCAGACTTCCAGCCTCCAGAGCCGTGAGAAATAAGTGTTTGTTGTTTAAACCACCTTGTCTATGATAATTTGTTACAACAGTCCAAACTGACTAAGATACCCACTTAACATCATTCCTCCTTCTCAGTGGGAGGAAGTGTTAAAATTTTGTTAGAACACAGCCATGCTCATTGGTTTGCATATTGTCCATGGCTGCTTTTGCACTATAACAGTGCAGTCGAGTAATTGCAAGAGAGATCATGTGCCCAAAGCAACAATTATTTCCTATTTGGCCCTTTATAGAAAATGTTTGCCAACCCTGCTCTAGACCACTGGAACTATATAGGAACTTGATTTCAAAGCATGCATAGTTCACCCTCTGCACACATGTATCTTGCCAAACATCTAGAGCATCTATTTCCAGGTCTTGCCTACATAATACATCCTGAAAAACAACACTCCAAACTTGCAGTCAGTTACCTTCCACCTGTTGCCATATCTGAATATTCAATATGACATTCAGATTCATCAATCTAGTGGACAAGCATGACATCCTGTAAGATGGTGAGGCCAGCAAAATGCTGTAGAATAGACCATAGCACAGATCTGGAGAATTTACAAATCTTTGAATCAGGAGAGTAAATACATTACTGCTCTCACTACCATATGAGAGCAAATTGCCTCTGATGTTTGCTGTGATTCAGAATGCTGAAAAACATATTTCCTGCTCAATAGCTGCATATCCAATGTCAGGGGCTGTATTGCTTAGTTCCAGAAGGAGAACACATCTGAAACAGCAGCTGCAATTGGAGTCTCTACCTGATTAAATTTATGATAAGCCATTATCATCTCAAGGATCCTGTTACCCTGACAAATGAAACAATTAAGTGGAGAGGAGCTGGGAAACCTCTGCCTGTATCTTTCAAGTCTTTGATAGCTGTGGCTTTGTCTTCAGTTCTCCTTGGGAAAGCAGTGTTACTTTTGTTTTTTCTTTTTGTGTAACTGGTAAATGTTAATGGCTTCTGTGTGATCCTTTCTCCACAGAAGACCTCACCATGGGTCAGGAAGCTGTGTGAGAGTTCTGTCAGTTGCTGAAGGTATCCATTCCAGCTACACATCCAGTAATAGTAAGAAGACTTAGTGCCCTGTTGTATTGCTCTAAAGGGAACTCAAGTGAGATTTCCATTTACCTCCTAACCTGTAAAAGTCCCCCTTAGTCCCCATTTTACATGGTGAGCTATGGCACAGCTCTGAATCCCTAGCTGTAGCTTGGAGCCAGTATCCAGTGGGATTCCAAAAGGTTAGCCATTTCTCTTTTTTGGTGGTACAATTTCTGAGTTTTAAATGGCAGCAGGTTGGCCAGGCACGGTAGCTCATGCCTATAATCATAGCACTCTGGGAGGCCAAGGCAGGAGGATCTCTTGAGCTCAGGAGTTTGAGACCAGCCTTACCAAGAACAAGACCCCATCTCTACTAAAAATGGAAAAATTAGCCAGGTGCAGTGGTGCTACTCAGGAGGCTGAGGCAGGAGGATCACTTGAGCCCAGGAGTTTGAGGTTGCAATGAGCTAGGCTGACACCACGGCACTCTATCCAGGGCAACAGTCTCAAAAAAATAAAACAAAATAAAAAATACATGGTAGCAGGTTCCTTTGGGGAAGACTGAGCAGACATTCACAAGGATGTACAGGTGCACATGTAGCCAGGTCCATTGTCAAGGGTTCCAGACCCACCCCCCTCCACACCAGGAGCTCGGGGACTGTGGGCTGAGTCAGATGGAGGATTAGAGAGAAGCGATGGGAGTTGTGGTGGCTCCCGTCAGTCTCTGCTCCACCCTTGCCTAAGTTACAGTCTAGCAGGAAAGACAAACGTTATACATGGAAATGTTTAATGTCAAACAGCATGATGACTCATCATCATATGAACACAGGGTGCTATGAGAACATGGGCTGGGCATCTGCTCTGGTCAAGAAAATGTCCATAAAATCTGCATGATAAATAGCTGAAGAATCAGAGTACAAAAAGCATGACATTATACTCCCAATTTTATTTTAAAAATTACATATTTATGTGTGTAATTGGCATGTCCCTCTATGCAGATTGGGGCACATCATTTATACTCTGGTAACTGACTGGGCTACATGATTGTTTATATGCAACATGCACATATA
>CAUYRT010107764.1:0-77711 GCA_963574885.1 Lepilemur ruficaudatus
AAAATATATAGAAAAAATTAGCCGGGCATGGTGGCACATGCCTGTAGTCCCAGCTACTCGGGAGGCTGAGGCAGGAGGATCACTTGAGCCCAGGAGTTTGAGGTTGCTGTGAGCTAGGCTGACGCCACGGCACTCTAGCCCAGGCAACAGAGACTCTGTCTCAAAAAAAAAAAAAAAAAAGAAGCATGTGCTCCAGAAGCCCCCAGCACTGGGGCTCTGTTCCCTTTACTGAGAGGAAAGCAGTGTGGGCTAATTTCTGCCAGACAGTGTGAGGAAAGGAACTCTTATCCCAAGCATCTTTGCTACAAATTTCATTTAGTCTTCCATCAACTCCACAAGGTGGTGGGGCATTTTCATCACTGTAAGGAGGCTCCCAAGTCCCTGAACAGAATCCTGCCAAGCCGGGAGAAGAGTCCCTTCCCCACGGGTCTTAGCTTACGAAGGAATTTTATATACCTTGTCTTATGTGCTGTAGGGTTCTCAACATCTTTGAAATGTTAGCAGAGTAACATTTATTCATTTGACAAATGAGAAACTGAAGCTTGGAAAGGTTAAGTAACTCACCCAGGGTCACAGAGCACTTAAGAGATAAAACAGGATTCAGTTCCAAATTTGTCTGACCCCAAAACCATTTGAAGTCCTAATTTTTTCTCAGATCTTAAGCATGCAGTTCCTTTGCTTGGCTTAAAAAAAATAACCAATCCCCTGCATACGCAGAGCCAATTTCAATAATGGTAGCATCTGACATCTCTACTCTTTCCAAGGCACAATCTTATTCTTAACTTCTCTTAATCTTCCTAATAATGTTGGAAGGTAGCAGTGATGAGAATAGTAATAGCAGCATTACCATCATTAAGTATGTGGTAGGCATTGTTGTAAGTATCTTGCATATATTAATCTCACACTTGCAACAACCCCATGAGGAAAGTGTCATTGTTATTCTCATTTCACAGATAAGAAAATTGAAGCCCAGAGAGGCTAAGTAACTAGTCAAAGATCACACAGCTAGTCAGGGGCAGGGCCAGGCAGTCTGTCTCTGAGACCCTTCCTTGCTCTTAATCGCTGTATTCTGTTGATAAAGACACCATTACGCAGAGAGGTTAGCTACTTGCCCAGTTATACACTGTCCAGAAATGATGGGTCAGACTTGAACCTAGACTCGAACCCCAGGATATTTACACAGCGCCACACTGCCTCTTTCAATGGTAAAGCAGAATAAAGGAGAGAACCTGTTCTGTGACACTGTCAAGGAGGCACAGAGCAATTTTAACGCTGCCACCAAGCCCCATGGGGATTTTATTTAAATGATGCTCTGCACTGTGCAGTTGTCTGATATTCCCTCCTACTTACTTTTCTCAAATGTGGAAACCATGTCACTCCATGCACCCTCCCCCGGCACGTAAATGCCTAACCAAAGAAACTGAACCTTTCTCTAGGGCTGAGGTGTTCAGAAAGCTCCCTCCTTAAGTGCCATTATTCCAGGAACTTGTAAGGATGACTCAGAGAGGGGGAAGATACAATGGAAAATTAATGATCTGATCAGAGATGGGACCCAGGCTGAAGGCTCAGCTTTAGGCTGATACAGACCCTTCCACAAGGGCTCCGAGGAGTCCTGAGTTGTCACTGACCAGTTATTAAGGGGAGGTCAGAAACAGGGCTCCCAGCTGCTTCCATTTCCTGTAGCTCTTAGTATTACCGAATGTGTCACAAAACTGGGAGGGTGAGGTGTGCGTGTCAAAGGGTATGTTTGCATGGGTGCTGCTGTGGTTGCTCTGTGTGTGTGTGTGTGTGTGTTTGTGTGTGTGCGTGTGTGTGTGTATTTGGCTGTTGTGTTTCTGTGAGTCTGTGTCTGAGTCTGAGAGTGCCGGTGAGAGTCTGTATATTTGATCATGTTTTCATGTATCTGTTCATAACCGTGTGCATATGAGTGTTTGGTGTGAATCTGTGTGCATGGGTTTGTGGGTACTTGTGGGCTTCTGAGTGTATATTTCTGAGGACATCTATGCGGGGGCGATCCTAGGTGTTTAGCTAGAAACTGACAAGGAAAGATAGGCTAGGACGGTGAAAGCAGTTACAGGGCAAGTCTTTTGATGCTGCTATTAATGTAGCAGAAGAAAAAGAAGTAGAGGTTAAATCACATGTAAAACCTTTAAAAAGCTTTCATCTTCAATTAGGGGAAGATCGGCTACTACTAACAATTGCAGTTTATAATTAACAGTGGTATTGTAGAACTAGTCACACTAGCTCCCATTGGGAGAATACCTACTGAATGTTCTGCATATAAATTACCTGCCATTCTTATCACAACTCCGTGCTACCATTATGTCCATTTCAGAGGAGACAGCTGGGATTCAGCGAGGTAAAGTAAGTTGTCCAAGGTCACACAGTCAGGAGGAGTGGAAACAGGAGCAAAACTCAGGTCTGATTCCAGAAACTGAGCTTTTTCCACCAGTCCGGACTGCAATATTTGACCTGCAACCAACCCCCCAGCCCCAGAATGTGAAGAAGAGGGGCTTAGGATGGCAATACAGTGGGACGAACGAGGTCCTAGGCCCTGCTTGGCCATGCAGTTGTGTGGCCTTTAGACCATAGTTCTTCCCTCTGGACCTCAAGGCCCTCATCACTAAAGTGAGGATTTGGATTCATTGGTCTGATAGGTGCCTCCCAGTTTGACTGTGTGGGCCACAGGGCAGGGGGCTCTGGGGGTGGGCCCCATGCCACCTGGGGAGTGTTGAGCTGGAAAAAGGCCTCTGTGTGGGGGCAGAAGGGGAAATTCAAGACGTGTGTCCAGCTGGCCTCAGACACTCACTCCTTTCCTTCCCACCCGCGGTGGAGGTGCCTGCTCGGGCCTCAGCATCCTTTCCCACCCCTTTCTCTCTTTCGTTTCAAGTGTGTCTTCCTGCACAGCAGAGATGGGACTTGAAAACTCTTTCCTCAGACTCCTAGATGTCAATGAAGTTCTAACAGTTAGCCGGACTCTGTGGGGTGTAGATGATGCAAATGAAACGGAGGCCGTCTCTCTGCTGCTCTGGCTCTGTCCTCCAGCAAGAGCAGTCAGAGAAGGGCGGGGGTTTCTGCAGCGACATCTCAGGATTCAGTGGCCAGCCCCATGGGTATTGAGAGCCAGTTGTGATGGCGGCATCGTGGCTCTCTAGTCCCAGCTTCCAGATCCCTGGGCGCTAGTGTAAGGGTAAGCTCCTGAACTCAGTGTTTATAAGGGTGGCCTCCTGTTTGCTCAGCTTTCTGATTGCACAGCCGTCAGTCATGTGGTGTTCTGGGAGTCATTTCTGGAGCCCATCTACTCCAGCACCCTCCTTCCCCAGCACATTTGAAAGTTCCTGATCTGCTGTGTTAAGTCCATTGTTGCTTTTAAAAGCCTGGATAGTTTCTTTCTTCTGTATTGAACCCTGACTGATCACCATGGAGCACTCCTACTCAACCTTCAAAACCCAGCTTTGGTCTCCAGCTCCAGGATAACTTCCCATATCAACCAGACTGGCCTGGGTACCTCTCCTGTATGATTCCACAGTCGCCTCTGTCTCAGCCGTCTCCCCGTGGTACAGAAATTAATCGTTTACTTCCTATGATCCTCACCAAACTGTGATCCCCAGAGGGCAGGAACTGGATCTTCTCAGCCATGCAGCTGAGTGTTTAGCGGAGAACCTGGCCTAAAGCAGATATTCTGGGAGTGTTTAGGGGAATGAACACAGAAAAGGCCACAACCTGTCAGTTCAATAGGATTTAAGACAAACTGTAAGATTCATAGAAAAAAGCAATTTATTTTTCCCCTTTGGGAAAAAGAAACTCCCCTTTGGTGAAAAGCTATTATTAAGAGTGATGTATCTCATGGAGCTCACGAGATGATGAGGAGCAGCTCTTAGATCAAGGAATACCCAGATCTCTCAGGCGGATCTGTCCTCTTGCTCATGCCCAGGCTGCTGCTGAGGAATTAAGAACTGGTGGCTTTTGAGAGGCAGCTTGATGAGTGAAAGGAGCCCGGCTTTTGAGGCAGACAGGTTGGGGTTCGTATCCCAGCTCTCCCACTGACTGACTGTGCAACCTCAGGCAAGTGACTTCACTGCTGTCAGCTCAGTCTCCTCACCTGCAAAGTGGAGCTAATCTTATCTACCTCTTAGGGTTGTTGTGAAGATTAAATGAGATGCTTTAGGAGCCAAGCCTAGCACCTAGTGGGGGCTTGATACATGGTAGTTATAGTGAGATTTTAGTGATTTGAGATTTAAGATTTTTCTCTTTTTCGTTTGGGTAAAGACATTTCACATCATTGCCCAGTGGCCTCTAGACCAGGCATCCACTCCCACTACTGACCACTTGTTTGGCACATGTCATAAGCATGCTCCAGACTGAATGTGAAGCCTGTGGTCCAGGGCTCAGAACATAGTAGGTGCTCAGTAAACAGGAGTTCCTTCTCCTCGCCATTGCACCTGCCACAGGGTAACTCTCAGTGCATCAGAGCATGTGTGCACTTGCTGCTCTTGGATAGCAGCTTGGGGTAGTAGTTGAAGGCATGGGCTTTGCAGTCCGATCAACTTGGGGTCTATTCCATTTATGAGCTGTGTGACCTCAGGCAAGTCACCGCCTCTCTGAGTTCAGTTTCTTCCTCTGGCAGATGAAGGCAAAAATAGTATCTACCTTGTCAGTTTGCTTTGAGGATTAAATGAGGTAATACAATGAGATGAATTAGCAGCGAGGGGCGCCAAGTAGACAGACAATAATGATTAGCCAGGAGCAGTGAAGTTGTACTGCAGTTTCAGAGAAGAAGCGAGAAGTGGGAGCTTTGCCCATTGGGAATGGGAAGTTCAGTGGCAGCGAGCACACCCATGACGTTGCACCACCCATGACGAGCATCACCATTATCTATTTCTGTAAGGTTTTCATCAAACCAAACAGAGACTCTGCGCTGTTTCATCAGTCACTCCCCGCTTCCTCCTCCCCGAAGCTCCTGCTAAACTCTGTTCTACTTTCGACTCTATGAATTTGCCTACCCTAGGTACTTCTTCAAATGGGATCATACAGTATTTGTCCGTTTATATCTCGTTTATTCCACTTAGCAGAATGTTTTCAAGGTTCACCCATGTTGTAGCATGAATCAGAACTTTTCCCCTTTCACGGCTGGGTAATATTTTGTTGTATGTATATACCCCACTTCGTTTATCCATTCATGTGTTGATGGACACTTGGGTTGTTTCTAACTTTTGGCTACTGTGAATAATGCCGCCATGAACGTTGGTGTACATGTATCTGTTTAAGTCCCTATTTTCAATTCTTTTTGGTATATACCTAGGAGTGAAATTGCTGAGTCGTGTGGTAATTTTATTTAACATTTTGAAGAACTGCCAACATTTTTTTCCATAGCGCTGCACTGTTTTATGGTCCAGCCACGTTGCATGAAGTTTCCAATTTCTCCACGTCCTTGGCATTGGCTCTTTGAGGTGCCTTAGAGACCCTTCTTTGTCTGGCAAAGCCCTCTTTGAAGGCTGATGGTTGCAATGGCATCCCACCTCAGCGGTTATCTATTCAGGGTGCCTTTCCTGGGCATTCCTAACATCCCTGGACAGAGTCTGCCGCTGCTGCCTCTGTATCTTGCGTTGCTTTGCTTTTGCACCTGCCAACGACATGTCCCTCACTGGACTGTGAGTTCACAGAGGGCGGGAATCATGGTGGATTTGAATCTGAATCACCAGCATCAAGAAATGCTCATGAACCAGGTGGAAATGATGGCGGACCTTGCTTCTTCAGATCTTCGGGTTCTTCGTTGATGTGGAAAACCATTTTCAACCCTTTCCAGCCACCCAGTGCTCTTCAGACAAAGTGTTGTGCCTTCACAGGGCATTCGGGGTCCCGCGTGTCCTTCAGCCTTGTCTCTCCCGACTCCCCATCTTTCACGCTGTGTCCCAGCCACACTAAACTGCTTGTCATTCTTTTAGTCACTAACTCAACAGATGTTTACTGAGCACCTACTGTGTGCCAGGAGGACAATATGCCTGCTGTCATAGAGCTTACATTCCACCAGGGGAAATAATCAGATAAACTAATAAATGGGTCCTATCAGCTGGGGACAAACTGGAAATCAATAGAGCTGGGTGGAGGAGGGAGAGTGGCAGCACACAGGGCGTGTAGGAGAGACCCGTTTGAGGAGGGGTCATTCAAGCCCAAACCTGAACGCTGTGATGGGGCGATTAGCAGGGACAAGGGTGTTCCTGAGAGAAAGCAGCAAGTGCAGAGTCCCTGAGGCGGGATCTGAGTGCTGAGTGTGTCTGAGTAGTGGCAGGGAGGCCAGGGCAGCTGCACAGTGGGGAGGCAGGAGCTTGGCAGAGAGCAGCCCCAGCAGGAGAGGTGTGCGGATCTTACTCCAAGTGGGATGAAAAACCACTGGAGTGTTTTAAGCAGGGGTGCGGTATGATCTGAGTTACCTTCCTGAAAGAACCTCTCTGGCTGCTGAGGAATGAAGGGGTAGGGATGGAGGGGCAGCCAGAGTGGTGGGGTGGTCATCTAGGAGAGGAGCGATGGCGCTGGCCTGGGGCGACAGAGCCATCATGGTGAAGAGTGCTGAGGATCTGGGTGTCAGGGCAGAGAAGGAGGGAGTCAGGGGCGGCTCCCCCATCATCCCCCCACCCAGCTCCTCTTGCTCTGGGCCTTTGCCCAGATGTTCCCTCTGCCTGGGCTGCCCTGTCCTTCCTCTTGCCTGGAAAACTCCTACTGGTGCATCAGTCCTCAGCTTCCCTCTCACCTCCTCCGGGAAGCCTTTCCCCTCACCTCCTCCGGGAAGCCTTCCTCCCAACTCCGACCAGCCTGGGTTGGGAGCCCCTCCTCTGTCCCTGCAGTATTCCAGGTCTCCTCCTGGCCCAGCGCTTGCCCTACTGCTGGGAGTGGCCGTTCCTACATCTGCCCCCCAACCTGGACCGGGAGCAAAGTTGTGTGGGGCATGTTTCTCGCCCAGGGCTAGGCACAGAGACTGGCACACTGGGGCATTTCAATGTGAAAGAAGAAGTAAGAGAGAGAGAGAGAGAGAAAGTAACACAACTTCTGCCTTCCTCCCGCAGCAGCCAAACACAAACGCGGATGGGGCAGTGGGAGCCCAGCACACAATGCCCCCCCAGCCCCTGTGCGGCTTCCCCACACTCACTCTGGACACATGGCAGTGTGCACAGTGATCTCGGAGACTTGACGCTGACTGCAAGACGGGAACTAAATCCCACTGAAGTCCTGAGTGATCCACGTCACCTGCCACTACAGGTGACTAGAGAACACACTCAGCTTTGTGCAGGAGGCAGAAGCGGCGGCGGGCGGGGGGGGGGGATGAGAAGCCCAGGAGCAGCACAGCACAGGGCTGGGGCACAGGCCTGGAGTCAGGTCGCCTGGGTTCCGGCTGTTCCCTGCCACTTTCTAGCTGCCTGGCTTCGTGCAAGTCACTTAACTTCTCCCAACCTCTGTTTCCTCACCTGTAAGGTGGGGGGAGGACTCCCCTCTAACTGCAGGGCGGTGGGGGGGAGAATGAAGTATGTTAATAAGCAGAAAGGGTTTGCAATGGGCCTGGCAGTAGGAAGCCCGTAAGAACTGCTGGCTTTGTTTTTTCACTTTTCTATCTCCCGTCATGAGCTTCCTGAGTCCAACAAATGATTTGAGGGCTGGTTGTTTCGAGTGTATCTTTTTCCTGATTCATTGCCTCAGACTCATGATGCACTGAGGATGTGCAGGGAAGGGGGCAGGACAGAGCTTTGGAATTAGCCCTGATGACTGTATAGAGCCAGCATCATCCTCCCGTATTCAGAAGATGACTCAGGCGCTCAGCGAGGCGAGGTAGCCAGCAGTTGTCACACAGTGAGTGAACCTGGGGAGCCTGGCTGAGCCCATGGTTTCCCACCACGCCATGGCTGCTGCCCTGAGGGCCTGCACTGTGACCCACGTGTCGCTGAGCTCAGGAGAGCGGTGGGCTTTATGGCAAGGTTCTCTAGGACTAAGGGGGAAGGCTATTCCTCGCTTTCTGCGTGCGTGCGTGCGTGCGTGCGAAGGGCATTGCAGGAGGAGAGGAAAAGCAGACGCAGGGACTATTTGCTCTTGGGGCTGACGGTAGACTCAGGAGGTAAAGGACATTAAACACCAGTGGCTCACAGCAGGATTAGCCAGGAGTGTCTCTACCCGCATGGATAATCCCAGTTGTCCTTCCAGTGTCTTCTTGCTTCCAGCCACGGAGGCCATTGTACCTCGTCTCTTAGAGCCTATATCTGTTCTAAGGTTGTCACCCAGAGCAGATGAGGTGGGGGTCAGTGGGAGGAGGAGGCGATGAAAAGTCAGGGGAGGGCATGGCTGGGGAGAGGGTTTGGCAGGGGGTGAAGAGGAAGCTCTGGGATCCCAGGTTCCCAGGGTGGCAATGAGTAGACTCCTCCCAAGTCCTTGGCAGGAAGCCAGCCTGAGATGTGGCCAAGCGCCCACTGGACCCAGGCAGTGGCCATCAGACACCGGGCAGGGGCCTCCGCACAGGGCGCCCATCTGCCCGGGGACCCGACGCGCCACTCAGGAAACGGAAACAGGGAGGGGAAGGAAAGCAAGCTCGGGACCCAGAGGGGGGCGTGGGGGGCTGTGGTTTGCCGGCCT
Source organism: Lepilemur ruficaudatus (assembly GCA_963574885.1). Taxonomy (NCBI): domain Eukaryota; kingdom Metazoa; phylum Chordata; class Mammalia; order Primates; family Lepilemuridae; genus Lepilemur; species Lepilemur ruficaudatus. The sequence goes on from CAUYRT010107764.1 coordinate 8,614, forward strand.
GAGGGGCTGGGGTTCGACTCCTCCTTCCCCCCTGGGTGGCTGCGGCCCTCTGAACTTCATTCAGCTGCCTTATCTTTATGAGGACATGTTGTGATGTCCATGCCACTGGTCTGCCTGTCGTGTGGAATGCCTAAGGCAGAGCGGATGCTCAGCAAGCGGCCTTTTCTATTGTCCTCCTTATTTGAGAGAGCGGAATGAGCCAGATGCAAGGAGGGGACAGTATCCCGGGCACCCTTGGTGTGTCAGAGCTGGGACGATGTGATGAATCACGACAGGTGGTAACGGAGTGCTCGCTAAGTGCCCGGCTGTGTCAAGTGCTAACACCCACGTCCTCGTTTCACCCTCACCAGAGCCCAGTGAGCTGGATACTCTTGCCCCCATTTTACAGATGAGCAAACCGAGGCTGGAGTTTGTAACTTGTCTGAGATCTCTCTGCTGGTGAGTGGCAGAGCGGGGAATCCAACCAACATCTTTAATGTCATTAGGTGTAGCCCTCTTCTACCTTGTGCAAGCGGAGAGACCGAGTCCCAGAGAAGGAGGCTCCTGACCTCACCCCTCAGTGTGGGCAGATTCAAGCCTTCATGCCTTGGGAGGGGTGAGGGACTGAGCAGGGATTTGGGAGCTAGATATACCTGACTTTGGATTGTAGCTTGATGAGTGACTTGCTGTGTGTGGTCAGGCAAGTTTCTCAGCTCTTGAGCCTCTGTTTCTTCATCTGCAAGATGGGGATGATATGAACTAACTGGCCAGGTCACAACTCTGCCGACTGCCTGGTGCAGCATAGGTGCCCACAGAGTGGGCGGCCCTGCCAGGCTTCTGAAACAACCGTGCCTCCCCCCATCCCTGCCAGTCTGCTGCTGCCTGAGAAGGCAAGCACGTTCTCTTCCAAACTCAGAGACCCCTGCTGTGCTCTGGAAGGTATTTGTAACCACAAAGAGTGCAGCCTGCAAGCTGCCGCTGGCACGGGCTGAGAGTACACACGCGGTGGGTACGCAGTCCCCCACCCAGAGTGTGTGCACAGGCACATCGCCGCGCATATTTTGAGGGGGATTTCATGATATTCATTTTGTGTTGCCGCCAGAGAAAACTAAACTGCAGCTCCTGGCTGTCGGGGAGGGCTGTGCTTCTGCCAGGGCTGGAGTGCCTGGCACCAGCCCCATATGTACCAGAGCCGGCTGCCGTTTGCAGGCAAATGCACACGTGAAAACATTCCAGCACACGCGTGCACCTGCCAGCGCAGAGTTTCCCAGCACACAACCCAGGGCATGCACTCGCCCGCCGCCTCCCTCCTTCTCTTCCATTGTCGGGGGACCCTCCCAGCCTCTGTCTGTCTCAGCGTCTGTTTGTCTCTCCATCAGCGTGGGTTTTGGGTCTGTCTTCCTTGTTGGTTCCCTTCTGTCTCTTCCTCTGACTCTCTTTCTCTCTCTCTGTTTCTACCTGTCTCCGTGTGTCCGCATCTCTGACACTCTGTATCTGTGTGTTTTTCTGTCTCTGCCTGGCTTTGTTCCACCCCTGTCTCTCTGACATTGCCTCTTCCCTGTTTCCCATTCTCCCTGTTCTGCTCTCTCCTCCCCTGCCTCTGTCTGTCTGTCCGTTTCCATCTGTCCGTCTGTCTGACTCTGACTCTTTCTCTCTCTGACTCTCTGTGTCTCTCCCTCCTTCTCTAACTCTTTCTGTCTCTGCCCTTCCCTACCTCTGTCTCCTTTTTCCTGTGACACTCTCCTGGAAACGCATAAAAAACTGAAGTGGCCGGATTTCAGGTGACAAACAGCACTATACCCAGCACCCACCCCCTCCCCAACCAGGCTGCCTCCTTCCTCCACACCCCCGTGGTGGAGAGAAGCCTATTGTGTCTGCCCGGGGAGTTCAAGTTGAAGGGCCTGGGGGTCTGAGCTCTGACTGCTCTCAGCTACTTCCCCATTGGCTCCAAGCAGCCTGTGCTCAGCAAGGGCTGAGCGACAGGGGAGGCTCTAGTCCATAAAAGGGGGGACGAGGCACCAGAACTGCTATTCTAAGGGGCTTGGTGGTGCTCACAGCTGCCTCTTTGGCACCTTCTCCTGAGCCGGAGTCAGGGAGGTCCCTGAGTCAGACCAGCCACCTGCCACGTCCGACCTGCTTGACCAGAAGCTGCCCAGGGACACAGCGGAGCACAGGTAACATCCAAAGGGGGCACTGGGATGCTTTCTCTTGGTTCTATTTGTCTATTTCTGGTCTTCTGGACCCAGAGATGGTGGGAGCTCAGGCTGCGGGGGGGGGTAGGTTGGGGTCTGATTATCTGGCGAAGGTAGTTACAGTTATGAGGCTAGTTTAAAAAGCCAGGCAGGGAGAGCCTCCCCCTCCCTACAGTCCTGCTTAAACAGGTGGGCAGCTCTCTCCCAAGAGGACCACCCTTTGGTTTTAGCTCCAGGGTCTCCCGCCTCTTGCAGTCAGCCACACGGCAGTTGCCGTGCCATTTCCAGGGTCTGAGGAGAATGGGACATCCTGGGTGAAAGAAGTGAGAGGTTTAGTTAATCAGGGTGACTTTAAAGGTCAGTGATTCTCACCGGACTTGGAGAACAAGGGCTTGGGGACATTAATCAGATTCAGGGCTCTGGCATTTACCATATAACATGTACACTGATGTACAACCAAGTTCAGCCTTTTCATTCTTTTTGGATCATGTTTAATTGCTGACAGGGTGCTGTTTTGAGCGCCTTGCTTTGATGTAATTTTCCACAGAGTGAAGTTTGGGGTTGTTTTGTTGAGAGGGAAAGGGAAAAGAGAGTGACAGCAAGCCAGGAGACCAGGCTGAGCCCGTATTTTCTTGCCAATTTTACTCTGAAAGGACTTGTTGCTCTCTTGTTAATCTCAGCCAGCCAGCGGAGTCTAAGTTAGGCAGGGAGGAAGCTCAGACGGGAAAGCCATTTGCTCCCTGGTAAAAGTGCCCACATTCAAAGAAAGCATTATTATCGAATCCCAAAGTTTGACTCTAGCAAAAGGCTGGGGAGCTTCAGGAGAAAAAAAAAAAAAAAGCCTGCTGTCGACTCCACAAGGCTGAATAGTAAATTCTGCAACTGCTTACTTTTTCCTGGGTATCTTTTATCAAGCATCTCTCCAAGCTTTACAAACATTCCTTAATTAAGTCTCCAAGCTTCCCAGGGGAAACGAGCTCTTTCTGTTATTGGATCTGATTTCAATTCCCCTCCCACAGACTGAAAGTCTTCATTATCATCTTTCTTCCAAGGGTTGGGAAAATAGACAAGGCTTGCCTTTCTCATTCGACAGACATTCAACTGAAGACCCATCATCACAAAGCGTTTGGCAATGTCAGTCCCCCCCCAGCACCCCTCCTTTGCTGCACTTTCCTTCTCTTTCCCCCTCTCACCTTCTCCCACCAGCCCACCGCACCTTGCCTTTGTTCTGTTTTTGCAGGTCATTTATCTCCGGGCTTTGAGATCTGCGTGGGGGAAGCAGTTGCAGCAGCCCAAGCCGGTGAGTTATGCTGCCCGGGGGTGGTTTGCGTTCACTGACGGGATCTCAAGCCCACTGCTTTGCCCCAGCTGAGCGAGAGGTGTGATAGGCGGCAGGCGAATCCTGCATCTCCACTGGCAGCTGAGAGCGGGATGCCGCAGCACTTCCTGAGGGTACGTGGCAGAACCCAGCACATTTTAAAGGAGTCAGCAAAGGGGCCAGCTCCAGGGCAGTTTGAGAAATTTGCAATCATTTTAAAACACATGGAATAGGGTTAGGGTTTCTTGAGGTAACTTCTGGGCGCCAGGAATTTTCCATGTCTCATCGAAATGTGTGTCTCACAACACCCGAGACAGTGCTGGGTTCAAATCTCAGATTCCACCGTGCATTTGCTGTGTTATTCTGGGACAGTGGCTGCACCTCTCCGAGTCTGAATTTCCTTACCTTTATAATGAAGACAATAACAGTATTCACCCCTAAGGTTACTGTGAGATCCCAATGGGATACTCTGATACACCTGGCATTTGGTAGGTCTTCGATAAACGCTAGCATGACTGCTCAAGTTTTCACGGTTCCAGACTGGCAGGGTTGGACCTCCCCTTCCATTGATTATAATATCCTTGATCATCCCACTCCATCATGCTGCGTGCTGTGTCCAGGAAATATGATCTCATGTCCAATATTTTCGTTTGTGGGGCTGTCACTGCTTTCCCCTCCCCACCCCACCAGAAGACTTTATTTCTGCATCTGTCTCAGCAGGATCACGAAGTCTCTTCTTGATCGATCCCCCCTAACTCTCCCTCCCACTGCCTCCTCCTTGGGTCATGCTTGCGCAATTGTCATATTTATTAGATCTCTTCCATCATCGTACGAGGGATCAATAGCTGCTCGTTCGATTTCAGTGGGTGTCTGAGAAGCGCAGTTAGCCAACGGATTCTCTCGCCATTTCGCTCATCTCAGCCCCTAAATGTTGGCTAATCTCGTTGGGTCTGACACAGTGATAAAACGATTTCACTGGGACAGAGCTGGCCACTGTGGCAGGCAGCAGACATCGGCTGCAGACAGACACCCGGGTAAGCCCAGGATCAGACCCTCGAGATGGAGCGAGGTCCCTTAGTGCTTTGAGGCTCAACCTTGTCAATTTCAACCCGTCTGCATCCAGGCTGATGCTCCCACTGGGAGGGGAATGTCCCCGATCCATGAGGCAGAGGATGCTCCTCCCTGAGTCCACCCTGTTCACCCCACCGGCCAGAGTGGCTGGCCACAAACTGCAGACATAGGCACCGAGGGCCGTTTGTCAACACACTGGCTTGAAATGCCATTTGGTCCCTGTCCTAGTTCTGGACAATTCAATTTAACATGACAAGGGTTTACTGAGCAGTTGTCATGTGGTTGGGTCTCTTGCCCACTGGTTGCAGATTCAGGGAAGAGCAGGAGGGGACAATTGGCGTCAGTGATACACAGGTAGGTCAAACTCTGTCAAAATCATCTTCCCTCCTGCCTCTGTCTCTCCCTTGCATTGTTCACTTCCCTCCTCTTTCCCCTCCTCTCCCCTCCTCTCTCCCTCTGTTCTCCTTTGTCCTCTCCCTGTCTCTAAGTCTCATCTTTACTTTCTTGTCGCACGTGGTCCTCCACCTCTCTCCGCTTTTCTCGCCGTCTCCATCTCTTTCTCTGGGCGTGCGGGTCCCATCTCTGCCGCTCTCGTGGGCCCGTCTCTTTCTCTTCTCTCTTTCTGTGTTTCTTCATCTCTGTATCTCCCTGGTTCACCCTCCTTCTGCCTTTCTCCCCACCCTGAATTGCACCCAATAACAAAAAGGGCGGGGGGTTGCATCCAGATCCTGCTCTTGAAAAGCATTCTCTTAAGAACGCAGTGAGTGATCCCACCGTGCCCATCCCTGCAGGGCGTCTCACTCCGGTGTCTGCGCAGCAAGCGAGGGCCTCGGCCGGCAGTCTGTGTTTGCGTCTTTGCTGTGCTCCAGGGTGGGCTTGCTTCCTGTTCAGAACCTGAGCCCCCGCCTCCGCCGCCATCCCAAATTGATCATGCACCCCCTTGTTAATGACTCTAAGGCCTGTTTCTCCAGTTTCAGGGTCTCCCTTTGGACACCCACAAAGATGGAGAAGGCCCAAAAAGGTTGACCTTGTATTTCTGAGTGGAGTAAAAGCTCCCGAAATGCTTTCATCTTCAGGGATGTAAGAGTTTGGGGCGGTCATTTGAATGACATTTAGAGCATACCTGTACCTCAGGATGGTTTGTGGCGTGGAGTTAGCAGACTGACTTTTAAGCCTGGCCATGCTATTTCCTTGCTTCTTGGCCTTGGCCACATCTTTCTGCCTCTCTGAGCCTCTGTTTTCCCCTTCCAGGAAATGCGACTAATAGTGCCCAACCCACTGGAGTCACTTGAGGGCAAAAATGAAATAACTGAGATAAAATGTATAGCAAAGAGCTCGTCTTCCTGTAGCTGTGCCCTAGGTGGGGGGGTGCTGTAGATTTAGAGAATTCCAGCTGAGTCACACGTGCCCTGTGACCACGGGGGACGCTGTCATGTGGTCCTCGTCTTCCCCACCTGGAGCCTGAGCCTGTAATGACAGCCCCCGCCCGCTCCGCAGGGTACCTGGGGCCACCTGGAGTGCACACGGCCTGGCGCAGAGCGGCGGCACAGCTCTTGCTGGCTGACAGAGGGTCACCGAAACAACGCCGTCTCCTCAGTGGGAGTCGTGGCTCCGGGGGTGGGAGGACTGAGTTCTGTCTCCATTTCTCGCCTGACTCATGATGTGACCTTAAACAAGTGACTTCATTTCTACCTCTTCCCATTTCCTCTCCTATCAAATGGAGATAATCACATGCGATAAAGTGCTCGGAGAGATAATTGAGATGTTAAATCAAGACATTATTATTCCGCGCTGGCTTTTTTAGTAGAAACGCTTGTTTCTCTTCTGAGCTCTCAGTAGAAATGTCACTGAGGAGTTAAGAGGGCAAGAAGACCCTTCCCTTCCAAGGAACTCTGGTCTCCGGGTGAAAAGAGAGTCTACTTTGTGCTATCCCTTGAAACCAGGGGGGCAACCTGCAGCCTTAAGGCCACATGTGGCCTTCTAGGTCCTCAAGTGCAACCTTTTGACTGAATCCAAATTTTGCAGAACAAATCCTTTTATTAAAAGGGGAGCAGCAGAGGAAGACGAAGCTTTTCTTGCCTCCTTTGGTGCTTAAACAAGAACAATCTTGAAATCAGAAGGCTGCAGCTTCCCAATATCGTCTCAGGTCATCCTTGTGGGACACAGCAGGGAGGTGACAAACCCCATTCAGAGATGAGAAGACTGAGGCTTGTGAAAGAGATGGCATGGGGTCCAGTTTGACCCCAGGGCCCATGTCTTTCCTTCCCAAGGCAAAGGAAAATCCGAAGGTGAGTTTTCCTAGCCCTCTCCACCCTTGCCTAGTGAGCAGCAGAGGCCACTAGAAAGAGGCCCAGACCCAGGGCCAAGCTGCCTCAACCCCAGATAAGCTGCCCGACCTCCTGGAGAGAGAGACACACATTCGCAAGTGGAGGGGATGCTTATTGTTTGATAATATGTTCACGTAGTTGGGGATTCAAGAAAATCAGCTTAAAAGCTATTTTAAAGGCAGGAGTCAGAAAATGTTTTCTGTAAGGACCAGATGGTAAATATTTTTGGCTTTCTGGGCCATAGAGTCCCTGTTCCAACAATTAACTATGCTTTTGTAGTGTGAAACCAGCCGTAGACGTAGATGTAAACAAATGGGCATGGTGTGGTATTAGGATTCTCCAGAGAAATGGAACCAATGGGTTGTGTCTACACACAGACAGAGATTTACTGCAAGGAACTGGCGCCGTGATCACGGAGGCTGGTGGGTCCAGACGTCCTTCCCTGTTAGGGGAGACCCACGCCTCCTCCCCGCCAGCCCTCCTGTCCCCGACTGGGCTGTTACAAAGCGCCCCCAGGTAGGGGCTGAGGGAATGCTTCCTAAACTGCCAAGTGTGGAGGGTTTTTCCTTGTAAGGCCTCCCCCCTTGGTCCACCTAGTCCATGAAAGAGGGCCACGCAAGCCCTCCATTGGGGTCCTCTGCCAGGATGTCACCCCTTTGACGGGCTTCTTCCACTTCTCACTCTGATGCACGGCCAAGTTCCTTTTCTCCTCGCTAATACTGAATCAGAGGTGACTCACCAGCAAGACTGTCTCTGATGCACAACCTCCAAGTACCATTCCTCAGCAAATCCCCATCAGAAAGGTGAAAACGCTCCTTAGGACCCATCCGACATTGTTCAATGATTTGCTTATCTTATAAGCAAGGAAAGGAAATAAGATCGCTTAGGAAAATCTCAGGGCCCATATGTATCTTTTAGAGTCCCTTTTAACACTAAGTGATCTGGTCGGAAGCCTAACTCCCCCATTTATAAGCCAAGTGAACTTGGACAAGCAACTTTCTTTTTCTTAGCCTCAGTCTTACCCTCTGTACATTGGGTATAAAAACACCCACCCCTCTGGGAGTGCTGTGAGGATTAGATCTGATATGTGCAAAGTGGCATTGCACAGCCTGGCACCTAGTGGGCTCCTGAGAATTGGTGACTGTTACTGGATTGATATGGTCACGAATGAGGGGCACTCAGCCCAGCCTGGCACCCAGCAGCCCTGCATACATGGCCGTTAGTTCATGCCACAGCCTGTTGTGTTTTCATTGTGTGCCATCCCTTGATTACCTCTCCCATCGCCCCCTTCCTCTCCTATCTCCTACAGTCCAGGTAAGACTAGACTGGTGCCTTCGTACTCCGCTATTCACAGCACCTCTGTGCCAGGTGCATGCCGGGTGCTCTGCCCGTGGCCACTTATCTATTCCTACACCAACACTCTAAAGCCTTATCATTAGCCCCATTTTATAGCTGAGAAAACTGAGGCACAGCAAAGTTAACTCATTTTCCCAAAGCGGTGGTAAGTGGTGGGCTGGGCTCTGAACCCACATTACTAACCACCTGGTGACTCTGCTTCCGGGTCAGGAAGGAATGTGAGGTCTCACCTCTCCTTTCTCACCAACTGTACCCCCCTCCCACCCCATGCTGCTTCTCCAGGTGGTTAGAGGGACAAGCAAAAGGTTGCAGACTCAAATGTCTATCAGGTGTCCGGCAGTGACAGACAGGAAAGCCCCTGGATGGGGACAATGGTGACAGGGCAGCCTTTGTACCCCTGTGTGACCACTGCCTGAGTGGAATGCAAACCCGTTGTCTCTAAGGCTTTAGGTTCTTTGAAACAAGTTGGAAATTGAGATTTTTTGAAATATAAAAATCACCCAGTTTTTAAGTGTTCCTCGTTTATTCACTCAACAAACTTCTGTGGAGCTCCTGCTCTCATTCTAGCCCCAGAGGAGGCAGGGGGACACCATGTATTCATACATTCACTTGTTCATTCATTCATCAATCTCTCAAACTTCCTTAAGTCTTTGCGTCACAGTTAGAACGAATGTGAACTCTCCCTCAGCCCATGAGGACCAGGGTTATCTAGCCTCTGCCCCCGTCTCTGCTTTCCTACCCCAAACTCCTCCCTTATGTGACTTCATCCACCTGGCCTCCTTGTCGTCCTCATGACAGCACACACACTCACATTTGAGGGACTCTGTGCTTACAAAGCACCCCCCGAGTGGACTCAGAAAAGTGAGAGGCAATTATGTGATGGAGGTAGCACAGCTAGCACATAATTGCTATGTGATGGCAATTATGTGATGGAGCTCAAAGGAGGGACCTAATCCAGACAGACTTCCTGGAGGAGGCAACTGAGGCTGCGCTTTGAAGACGGAGTAAGAGTTGGCCAGATCAAAGGGTGCTGGGCATGGATGGGTGGAGTGACAAAGGTGTTCCAGGCAGAGGGAACCCTGTGTGCAAAGGCTTGGGAGATGGGGACATGGGGCATTTGTTTTGAAATTGCAGGTGGCTTGGTCAAGCCCAGGTCAGGCAGAACCCACGCTCTGTCTGAGTGCTGTGTGCTTGCTGGGGTGCCCTGGACAGATTATGTCACCTCTCTGTGCCTCCTTTCCTCATCTGTAGAATGGAGAGAATATTATTCCCAGCCTTATGGGGTTGTCATGAGAACCCCCTTACATGAAGACACACATAAGACTGGGCACAGGGCCTGGCACACAGGGAGCGCCTAGCAGATGTCAGCTCTCTGTATTAGGAAAGCCCTTGCATGCCTAAGGGGGAAGGAGACAGGTTTCCTCTGGAAGGCAATGGAGAGTCCTGCAGACTGGACACAGGGCAGAGGTGCAGTCAGATTTGCATTTTAGCTGAGTCTTCCTGCTGCTATGTGGAGGGTGTCCAGGAAGGCAAGATTGGAAGCCATTCCAGAAGCAGGTGGAGGTTGACGTAGACCCCTAGAAGGAGAAGCTGGAGGCTGGGGGTGGGGGAACTAAAGGGGCCTGGGCCATACACAGTGAATAAGAAGGTGGGATCTGGAGCCAGATTGTCTGGTACAAATCCCAGCTTTGTCACTTACTAGCTCTAGACTGTTGGCAGACGTCTTAACTATGTTACCCATCTGTGAGGTGGGTATGACGATAGTACTTACACCCTAGAGTTGCTGTGAGTATGAATGGGTTAATCCAAAAGGATGGCTCAGAACAGCATGGGTACTTAACAACCAGCAGATCGACTAGTGTCATTATTAAATAGAAAGTTAATGGATGGAAGGAAGGGATGCCAGCACCGTTTTTGCCTGGAACAAAGAGATCGCACGTTGGGCTCCCTACCTTAGCAGCCAAGCTGTGTGGGAAGCCTTCAGCCAGGAGTCAGAGGGTGGTGTAGGCTCCTGCTCTCCAGTGGGTTAATTCGCTGCTAATCTTATAACAGGCCAGCCCAACCACTGCTGATATCGGAGGAAACATGAGCTGTGTGCTTTGTGCGGCTCACTGGCCGGGAACCTTAATCCACTCAGCGGCTGATGAAGCAGGAGAGAAAGGCGACAGCAGGAGAGGGACACAGGGCGGATGCAAGGCCACTTCCCCGGGTCTGCCACTCTGCCCCTCCCCGTTCAGGGGAGCAGACCTTGCCCAGCCTCAAGACAGGCACAAGGAAGGGCCTGAGCTCCCACTTTTAATGGCTGTGTGACCTCAGGAGATTTACCAAGCCTCTCTGAGCGCCAGTTTTCTCATCTGTAAAGTGAGCTAGTGATGCTCTCACAGCGTGCAGGTGGACTGAGCACAATGCACAAGTCCAGAGCCCTGTGCATAAAGCCCCTTGGTTCTCACAGAGCGTTCAGCTGTTAATGAATCAAAGTTGCTCTGGAAATTGCAGTCATTCAGTGTAAGGGGTCAAAGAGAACAGGTCTCACACCCCAGCTTCGCTACTTGAGGCTGGACATGGCCTTGCATTGAGTCAGAGGTGCCCAGCTCACTAATATGGAATAAATGAGGTGATGAAGGTGGGGACTTGGGGCACAAGGGGCTCGATGCATGGTGACCGGGATCCTTATCAAGCTGGCTCCAGCGGGGGAGCCTACCACGTGCTTGGAGCGGGAAGACACTGCTCTGGGCTCCAGTGTGGGGCTCTGGGGCCCGTGGGGTGGAATCATTTAAACCTCCTCAACAGCCGAGCGGACGGGGCAGAGTGCAGGACGGAGGGCCGCCACCTCCGAGAATACATTGGTGGCATCAGGTTGCAAAGAGCAGGCTGGGCCTAGCATGTTGCCCCCAGCAGGGAGACCAGGGGCTCTGCACGTCCAGCTGGGAGAACTATGCTGTGGCTGCTGCCTCCCCCCATTTGACTTTGAGTATTGAGGTTTGACTTATGAAGAGTTAACTATGAAAGGAACAACTTTAAACAGACAATTTTTGAAGCATTAATTCATCTGCCAAGGATTTGTTGAGGAGCTACCAAGAGCTAGCCAGGGTGTTAAGTGCTAGGATCCAGCCAGGGAATGAGGCAAGTAGGGTCTGTGCCCTCCAGGAGCTAACATTTTAGTGGGGAGATGATAACCCGCAACAACAAACATCAAATGGACAGGGAAGCATGCGGTGGTGAGTGTGCTGATGAACAAAACAAAGGGCGATTGACATGAGAGGGAGACCGAGGAAGCTGCATCAGACTCAGGTCAGCAAATGCCTCCCTGCCAATGTCACATTTAATTCATTTAATAACAAGAAGGAGTGAGTAACGTGGAAGTCTGAGGTCAAAGTACTACAGATGGAAGAACAGAAAGTGCAAAGGCCCTGAGGTAGGGGCAAGCATGGTATGTTTGAGGAACAGAGAAAGTACTATTTAATACATAGAAAAAGACAAGACACAGCTCTTGCCTTCAGGGAACCAAAGTCTGAAGACTCACAGAGCTAATTACTAAGTGGTGGATAGGGAGGATAGAAAGGAGAAGCTTCTCATCCAGCCCAGGAGACCAGGGAAAGCTGCCTGGAGAAGGTGATATCTAATCTAGGACTTACATGACAGGTAACAGAAGAGGAGAGGAAGGGTTCTACAGGCAGAGGGAACGGCATGTGCAAAGGCCCAGAGGCAGGACAGAGCCTGAGACGTTCATTAAGAGACTTGCAAGTAGCTGGCTGTGGTTGGAGCCCAGAGCTGAAGGGCTGGAGTGTCGAGACGGGACTGAGGGTGTCCTGACATTTAGGCAGAAGGACCAGGCCTGACCCCACCTAAAGGGTCCGAAGACAGAATTGATATTGCCAAGACGGGCATTTCAGGGTGGGCAGGAGGGATCAGAGGGGGAACTGGAGGCAGGGAGGCCAGCATGGAGCGGGGGTGAAGGTGGAGCTGTGGCCAGGGAAAGGCGAACTCCAGACACCTTACGAAGGACTGGCCTGGGGACAACCTGTGGAGCAGGGACACAGGCCTCAGAGAACCCAGAAAAGCATGGCCACGTATCTTCTGGCTTGGCGGGTGGTCGAAGTGGGTTTTGAAGTCTGACAGATCCAGGTGAAGTCCTGGCTTGTCCACTTCCCAGCTGTGTGCCGTCGCTTGCCCTCTCTGAGCCGTAACTTCCCCATCTGTCAAATGAAAACAGCACGGCTCGTCATGAAGAGCTGTTGAGCAGATCAGTGTGAACGTGCAGGAAAGCTCCTCACATGCGGCGGGCGCAGGCGCACAGCACTTGTTAGTTGCCTTCTCTTGCCCTTGGCCTTGGGCACCCACGTCGCCTCTCTGAGCCTCTGTTTTCTTGACTGTGCAATGGGAATGAGATTGCTTACGTGGCAGCGCTGCCGGTGGAGTTAAAGAGACGACTTTGCGGGCTCAGGACACGCCCCGTAGAGTGGTGATCGCAGGTTTCGTTACCTTCTCTTTCTCCTTCCCCGGCAGGAAGAGCTGAGACGGGATGGCCTGGCGCGGGCTGGCGCTGGCTGCCTGCCTCCTGGTGCTGCCCTCCGCCACCGCGGACTGCCTGGCTCCGTGCTCCCTGTGCGCTGTGAAGACCCAGGACGGGCCCAAGCCCATCAACCCCCTGGTAGGTTTCGGGCAAGGTTCCTTGATGCCCAGGTCCCGGGGCCTGAGCAAGGAAGGGGCCATCTGTGTGTGGAGCCCAGAGAGGGAGGTCGCAGGCCGGGGCAGCTGTGCCCCTGTCCTGCAGACTCGTCCCTCCTGTGTGGGGATTGTCCTGCCCTGTGGAAGGCCTGGGCACCAGGGGCTGCTGTTTTCCAGCTCCCGTCCCCACCCCAGACCTCTCCACCAAGGGCTCACTCAGGCCAGGACGGAGACTCAGGGTTCCAGGGGGCACGAAACCTGGCAACGGGGAGCGTCATTCATGAGGTGACGCTGACCTCGGCAGTGCGCAGCTCTGGATGAACTTTCAGGGCCTCTCACCCATGGGCTGATGGGCACCTCCAAATCTGGTCACTCCATGGGAGGAGCTGTCCCCTCCACCCCTAAAGCCCAGGATATGGCGACAGGATCAGAGCATGACCCCCTCCCAGGTCTTAGCTTCCCTTGGCCCTGCCTTGTGCACTTTGCTTTGAGTGAGGTTCCCACACGTGCCTCTCCTGTGACAGCGGGAAGTCTGGGTGAGGGTGTGGTGGACAGAACACAGGCCTCGGTTCTGCCCTCTTCTAGCTCCATGACTCTGGAACCTCCTCTCTGAGCCTCAGTTTCCTCATCTGCAAGGTGGGGGTGACTCGATGGGATAATGGCACAAATATCAGATATACGATTCCAGGCACCATTCATTGAGAAGCAGGCAGTGTGCCAGGTGCAGCCCATGCATGATCTCGGACAGCACTGTGGTTCAGCATGGGGACTCATGGCATTAGACTCCTGGGCTCAAGTTCCAGTATTGTCCTCTGTTGCCACCATCATGATGATCAAATGCTCCCAAAAGCCCTATGAAGTGGGTACCATTGTCCTTCCACCCCAGGCTTGAGAACCCCCCATGTCCCCTCACCCATGTTCTTTCTGTCATCCTGCATTGCTCTCCCCCTCTACAAAGTGTTAGCAGCATCCCTCACACCTGGGCAATGTTGGGCGGACTGACAACTGCCTCTAGGAGTCAGAAGTAGAAGGGAAGGGTGATCACACAGAGCAGCATGGGAAGATCTTACTTCCAGTTTTGGCATTGCCACCTGTAGCTGTGTGTCCTTGGGACAGCTCTCCAGGCCTATTTTCTCACCTTTCACACAGGCACAAAGCCCCTCCCTTTATGCACCACTGGGAGCATGAACACGGGTGGCCCAGTGCTAAGCAGTGGCAGCTCAATGTGATTTTCTCAGCCCCTGGACAGGGGACCCTGGGCAGGACAGGATATGTGTTTTGAGGATTTGATGGGGGTAACATTGCCACTGTGGCCTTTTTGGGTCTTTTGCAGATTTGCTCCTTGGAATGTCAGGCTACCCTGCTGCCCTCTGAGGAGTGGGAGAGATGCCAGGGATTTCTGTCTTTGTTCGCTGCCTCCACCCTTGGGCTCAATGGTGAGGAAGACCTGGGGAGCAAGGCGGCTTTGGAAGGGCCCTATGGTGAGCTGGCCAGGCTCTCTGGGCCCTTCCTGAACGAGCTTGAGAAAAGCAAGTTCTTCCCTAGTACCCTGACAAAGGAGAATGCTCTGAGCAAGAGCCTGGAGGAGAAGCTCAGGGGCCTTTCTGGCGGCTTTGGGGAGGGAGCGGGATCTGAGCTGCTGGGGGGTGCCCAGCTAAGTGATGGTGCCGTGGAGGCTGGCGCACTCAATTTTGATGAGGAGGACCCCAAGGAGCAGGTCAAACGTTACGGGGGCTTTTTGCGCAAATACCCCAAGAGGAGCTCAGAGGTGGCTGGGGAGGGGGACGGGGATGGGGATAAGGTGGGCCACGACGACCTGTACAAACGCTATGGGGGCTTCTTACGGCGCATCCGTCCCAAGCTCAAGTGGGACAACCAGAAGCGCTATGGTGGTTTTCTCCGGCGCCAATTCAAGGTGGTGACTCGGTCTCAGGAAGACCCCGATGCTTACTCTGAAGAGCTTTTTGATGCATAAATACCTCCCCATCATGGAGTTGAGTCAGGGGCTTCTCCTGACCCCTTCCACATTGGAGTGCACTCATTCACCCTCCTGTATGCGCCCCAACCCCACACTCAGTTCAGCATTGCCTACAAAGTATCCAAGCCCAGCCCACCTCTCTCTGCCTGGGAGTATAGCATTTGCCTGGGGTCAGGGAAGGGTGGAGGTCCTCCCCCAATGGGCTTGGTGCTCAGCTCAGACCCCTAGACTCTAAAACTGCCACCAGCACCTTGTGATATCATCCCTCCACTCCAATCATGTGACCCCCCCCCAATTCTATGAGTTTAGAGTGACTTGTTTTTTATGCTTGTAGATTTATGATCTCCAAACTTAATTGATCACTTTCCTATCAGCAGAAAAATTAGAATTTCCCCCATGCATATGTAGCATATAAAAAGTAGAAATTTAAAGCAAGATAGATAAACATAAATGGAAATTCTAACATTTTATTCCCAACCCTCAAGGATCTCCTGTGCACTCTACTTTGGAGAACTTGCTTTAGGTAAAAAGCTTAAACACTGCCTTTTATTGGAGCAAAAATTATTATACCAGAGAGCTGTCTTCTAGGGGGTTAAATGTTCAACTGGTGTACTCCGAGTTCTCATTGTTGAGAAACACACCTCTTGAAGAACCAAGTTTCTGAACTCCCGCTCATGTTGGTACCATGGACAGCGCCCAACTCTTCGCAGAGGAAGAAGGGAGTGAAATTTCTTTGGGAAATGGCTGAGAGCCGCTCTCCTTCTGTGTGCTTAAATGATCAGGCAGGGAGTGAGGCAAACCAATTTGTTCTGTGCAACAAACTCAAAATGTGGACCAGTTCCCTCAGCCCTCATTAAGCTAATTAAATGGATTGGTATCACACTTCTACCCCACGATGAACTGAAGCAGTGTCAAGTGGATGAAGTTAAGCACAGCCATGTTCTTGAGCAGCTGAATTGGCTGCCAAGAGTCCAAGCCATCTGGCCTGACATATGCATTGGGCATTGGGTAAGGGAATCCAAAAGCAACAGCTAGAAAGAGAAAAAGGCCCTGTTCGACCCCATGACGATTCTTTCCTCTTAATGTCTCAAAATAAAACCAGAAAGAGGAATGAAATGATTAAGTGCTTGAGGCCAGATGAGTTCCCTTGATTCAAATAACCCAGAATCAGAAGCAGAGACCTCCTGATGCCTTGGTTTCCGTCAAAGTACTCCTCTCTCTCCATCTCTCTCTTGCTCATTCATCCCCAGACACTATGTTTTAGTTTGTGGGTCCAAGAGATGAGGCTGGATAGACTAGAGTTTGGATAATTTGTATCAGATGCTACTGAGCACACCTCTTCCTGTGCAGTCCCTAGGTCTCTCATGATGTTCTGAAATGTATAGATTGTTATAAAGTTATTTTGTGTGCTTCTAAAAAAAAAAATCCCATTTACGCAATTCACTTGGAATTTGCTTAGTCCTTAATAGGCCTGTCTAATTTCCTGCTCCTCCAGTACAATAAATAAAAGAAAGCTGCTGATTACTTGGTGTGTGTGTGTGTGTGTGTGCACGCCTCAGTCCCCAGAGAGGAAAAGACCATTTGCAGAAGAGAGTGCTAGGGAATGAACAAAAACACACACACACACATATCAATACATCACATACACATACACACACACACATACATATATTCAGGTTCGAAAACTAAGTGTGGAATAACAGAAAGAGTAAAAACTTTAGAGTGCCACCACCTTAAATTTGAAAACTGGATGTGTGTGACCTTGGGTAAGCCATTTGACCTCTCTGAGCCTTAGTTCCCTCTTCCATAAAATAAAGACTAATGGTGCCAACTTTGTAGGGTTGCTGTGAGGATTAGATGAGCTCGTATGTGCAAAGATCCCGGTCTGTGGTTGGTGTTCAGTAAATGAGGGTTTCCTTTCCTACGTTGCCTTAAGGGACAGCAGCAAAGCTCAAACATTTGGCAACACAATGGGAAGTGTGGGGAGAGGTGCTGCAGAGAGTTTTCTCCCCACGAAACTCCCAGAGGCTGTTGTTTCCTGTGCTAGATGGCCCCGACAGGAAGTAGAGATGTTCCTAGACAAGGGTGAGTGTGCTAGGGATGAAGAACACTCTAGCCGTTGCGTGGCCTAATGTCCATTACCAAAATGACATCCTTCACCAGATGGTGTAGACGAGATGTCTCTAAACACAATGAATGTGAGAGAGACTTGGTGGCTACAGGCCTCGTGGGTTCCACGTGGACGCTGGCTTTCTGAGTGACTTCATAGAAAACACGGGGTCAGGGAGGTCTCTTTCATTCTCTCATTCATTCAATAAACCATTAATTGGAAAGCCTACTGCGTGTGGAAGCCTTTTGCTAGGTGCTAGAAGTTCAGAAAAGTAAAATGGACGGGGCCTCTGCTCTCGTGAAACTTACAGTCTCGTGGGAGAGAGAGAAATAAAAAGTAAATAAAAATATAAATCTAGAATAAAAAATTGTAATTGTCATGAAGAAAAGAGCTGGGATATAAAGAATACCAACAGTAAGGGTACTTAGGAAATCCTCTCTGAGGAGTATTTCATTCTTGTTACCCGTAGGATAACCAAGATGGAAGGAACCTAAGGTTTGGGTTCATCTCATCCAACCACTTACCCTGGGCCAAAATTGACACATTTAGAACAAACTTTAATCTCCTTGAATACTTTTACTGACAAAATATTCCCACTCTCCAACAATTCAGTGTTAGAAAGTTCCATCTTTATGTTAGGTACTGCTATTTTTACCCATTGAGTCCTAATCCTGTTGTTGCTAGTCTGGGAGCTTCTCTAGGGAAGAATTTTCTGTCACTTGGAAAACAAATGGCTCGTGACTATCTCAAATGGGTTAAACAAATAAACAAAAAACCAGGTAATTTGTTGGCTCACATAAATAACAAATCCTGGGATATTTGGCTTCAGGTAGAGCTTGATCAAGGGGCTTCATAGAGACATCAGGACTTCTCCATCACTAGGCTCTTTTCTCCTCTGTGTTGGGTTCATTCTAAGCTCCATGTACTTTTAAGACGGTTGACACATGCTCCAGTCTACACCACGCGGGTTCAAGTTTTACATGGTATTTTCACTGCAATCCCAATCAAAGTGGCATCTCATTGGCCCTGATTGGGTCATGTGTCCCATCCTGAGCTCGTGTCAATCACTGGGATGGAGGTGATGCTCTGATTGCTCAGGACTAGACCATATGGACCCCATGGAGCCAGGCATGGATTCAACCTCACTCAAAGTAGTGGGGAAGGAAGGGAGTGGCTCTTTAGAGGAAAATTGGAGCGTGGGACCCAGTAGGTGAGCGAATGAACGCCAGACCACCAAACACAGGTCACCCCCGCAGCGAGTGAAGGGAGCTCGAGGGGACTGCGGCAAATGCAGAGTACACACTACGGGGAGAGTGGCCCCAGAGTAGTGAGACCTTCTGGCTTTCAAGAGACTGTTGATATCTGGGTTTGCATGTGACATCGTTCAGCTTTTCAATCAGGCAAGTCATTTTTTAAAAGGACCGAGTAAGATAAACAATAACATGTTTGTGATAAGACACTTCAGTCTCTCACTACCATTTTGTGCGTTCTTTCTAAATCTTTTCTTCTTTTTTTTTAAATGAGAAACACTCCTTTTTAAACAAATTTTCCCCATACGTCATGAATTACAGAATGCTGTTGTTGTAGACTCCCTCTTCTGGACCTATTTCACGTGGTCAAGGAAGCCTGTCTGCACGGGGAGGGAAGAGCAGGGCAGGGGTCACAGGGAGGTGGGTGCAGATGCTGCTTCCCTGGGTGACTCTGGGCAAGCCACTGCGCTTCACTGAGCCTCAGTTTCCAGTCTGTCAAATGGGGAGAAAGACGCTGACACTGACTTCACTGGATTCAGTAAGATATTCAGTAACATAAAGTGTGCTTGATACAGGAGAGGTGTGTGATACACCTTGTTGCTCCTCTTAAAAGGTGGTGCCTCTGCTTATGGTGTTCTCGATGTCACCTGAGGGAGGCATACACCTGTGGAAGGGACAAAATTATGCTGGTGGTAAGAAAGGGTGAAATTTAAAAGCAATTTATCAGCTGTAACATGCATGCTCTAACGTGTACTTGTCTCACGTGTGCAGCTCAACGGAGCCTAACATCTGCATACAGCTGTGTGGCCACCGCGCAGATCACAACACAGAACATTTCTAGCACCCCGGAGGGCTCAAGGAGGTCGATTTAATGAGCTGTTTGTGAGGATGTGGACCAAGCTGGGGTTAGAATGGGGATAAAAATAACGCAGGCTTTGCGGAGCGCGGCTTCTTTGTCCTCGCCACAAAGGCCGCTGTGTAGCGATCAGAGAGCAGGCGTTGGTTAAGGGATGCCAACGTCCTGGTAACCTTAAAAGAGCATGTTACTAATAAGCACGCGGTTTCCACGACAACGCCGTACACCATCACCGGTGAGGAAAGTCTTGTCATAATGATCATGACAGTCATTATGAGCCCTCGGATGGGGATCGCTCCTCCCCCGCCCCCACGCTCCGAGCCCTTCACACAAACAAGCCCAGCCCTGGGGCTTGTCTGTTAATTAAAGGCCCCAAAGTGAAGACAACAAAAATCCCCATGACGGCGTCGGAAACAACAACGGTTCCTGGTAGATGTCATCTCGGCATTCTTGATTCATGTGCTGGGTCCACGTCGCTTCCCATTAGCTGCGGAGATTTCTCAGAAAGATTTATAATTACTCCTCTGATATGTAAATCTGCCCGTACATCGCACCCCGCCACCGTTTGTCTTGTCTCTGCGTAACCGGAGCCAGGCTGCAGCGTCCTCTGTCCCCTCATCCTCCATCCAGGGCTCCCCTCATCCTCCATCACCTTTGACGTGAAGTTTACCTTCTGAAACGTGCATCTGTCTCACCCTGACACCCCTCGTTACACCCGCTGAGGTCCTCGGGGGCCTGCCCTCGGGTTTGGGAAGTTGGGGAGGGCTTTCGGGTTACCGGCAAGATCCCTGTGGTGCTGGGACTTGGGCGAGGAACGCTGGGCCAACGGCCCCGCACTTGGGGGGGCCTGAGATGGTCCCGGCTCTGCTGATCGGCCTCAAAAGGTGGGTTCTGACCTTCCCAGGACAGTTTCCTCTTCTGCAAAATGGTGTTGACGATATCATAAGGCCTTTTGTCCTTTCAGGAGCTGACACGCAACACCTGTTCGGCATCGTTCTGTAAACAGTGAACCAAGCACCTGAGCTTCCACCTCCCCGTCCTAAAACGAGGGGATGATTCGTATCCTGGTTGGTAGAGGGACGTCCCATGAGAAGACATGGGGACAGGGTGTGGCCCAAAGTTGTTGTGTTAAGGCTACCCCACCTGAATTCATCTGATCTTTGATGAACATTTATCGAGCATCTGTTGTATACCCTGCACTGGGCTGGGGGCAGGTGTTCAGTACAGAGTCTTTACTTCCTGGGGTTCACTGTCTAGCGGGGGAGACCAGTAAACGGGCAAAAGGGTCTCGGTGTTTCAGCAGCTGCAAGTGCTGGGAAGGAAAGTATGGGATGAGGAGATGCGAGTAATGGTGGGGGGTCCTCAGGGAGCTCACAAGGCCTCTCCGAGGGGGAGATATTTGCACAGAAGGTGAGTCTGAGCCTTGTGGGTGTCTGGGTGAGGGGGTGGAGGAAGAGCCTTCCAGGCAGGGGGAACAGCACGTGCAAAGGCCCAGAGGTAGGTTCGTGGCTGCTTGTGAACAGAAGGGTAAGGAAGCTAAGGGAATGCAGGAGGCTGGCGGGTGGGGAACTGGGTGCAGTGTGGACGGGACCAGATCACCGGGGTCCTCCCACATCCTGCATTGTCCCATTTATGCTGGCACCCTGTGTGACTCTGGCGTCCTCGTTTACTCTCAGAGTGTCCAGGTTTGGATAATTTATAATATTGTTGTCCAACTTCAGGGCCATGGAAAGGACCTTGACTTTTGACTGGCATGAGAGGGGAGCCACGGGAGGGTTTTAAGCCCAGGAAGGACACTATCCAACCCAGACTTAAAGGGATCGTGCTGGCTGCTGTGTAGACAGGCTGCAGTCCCGTCAGCTGATGGCACCCGTTTGAGTCAACACAAGAGATGGGGGGGGTGCCAGGAATGACACGGGAGCTTTTCTTTGCTGAGATCAAAGCCCCAGTTACAATGTTCTCTCCTGAACTGGCAGCCGTGGGCAGCAAGTCCCATGGCCCCTGGTGGGACGAGCTCTCAGAGTGCCGCCAGTGGTCGTAGTGGATTGCACTTAGGAAACTAGCCTGCAGAAGCCAGCTCAGAGTCCCATCTCCCCACCCCATCTCAGCCTGGAAAAATGCAGAAAAGTCTCTGAATTGGAACTTGCTTCATGTAAAAGATACATCATTGGAAAGTGTATAAATCAAATTTTTGCAAATTGAATTGTGTTTTAATGCACTAGGGAGTATTGCTATTCAATGTCCTTATTGATTTTACAGATCACAACAGTATGTCTTGCCCATTTAGAAACATTTGAAAAACCCAGAAAGCATCAAGAAGGTTCACGTGAAATTAACCAATAGTCAGGGTTCCGATGACAAATGTTTACTGAGCCCCTACCTACCCCAGGCCAAGGCACAGTGGGGATTAACTCATTAAGGGGGATAAAGTGGGGATCAGTGCGTGACCTCCATGCTCAAGGAGTTTGCGGATCAGCAGGGAGGACCTCACAGAGCAAATAACTATGGCAAATAAATGAAGAGTTACTTTGGGAAGAGTGGGTAACAAAAGTTGCTGCAGGTGTGGGGAGCAGAGACCTGGCCTAGTGAGGGATGACACAGCTTCTTGAGGAAGTGACTTTGATGCTCACACCCAAAGAGGAGCAGGAGAGAGCTGGTGCGAGTAGGGGTGAGTGCAGGGATGGTTTGGTGGCTGTGTAGAGACACGGAGAGGGAGCTTGATCACGCAAGACCTGCAGGCCATGTTGTGATGTGTGGACTTTGTCTCAGGAGCATTTCAAGCAAAGAAGTGACATGGTCATCTATGGCCATATCACCTTGAATGCACCTAATCTTGGAAGCTGAGCAGTGTTGGTCCTGCTTGGTACTTGGATGGGAGGAGTGACAGGGTCAGATGTGCTTCATCAGAGCTTTCTGGGACAAGGTGAGGCATAAATATTTACACTCAAACCTCCAACAAAGAAAACAAACACCACCCTTGAGCTCACTTCTCAGAGATAACTATGATTAATATTTTAGCATCTCTTCTCCCCAGGGCGGTTCCTCTGCTCGTTCCTGAACACTGGATAATATGCTTTTCTCATTTCACATGATATCTCTTAAGCATTTTTATACATTCTTTATAAATCTACATAAGCATAATAGCTCACAAATTAGGTACACTATAATTCACTTTAGCATTTCCTGATGAACGTTATGGTTTGTCTAGAATGTTCCATGCTTGGGCCTTTCCTCTGGTGTCATTATTAAGAGCACCTCTTTCACTTTTAAAAGAGTCCTGGATGAAAACTGAATGGCTACCCTTGCTAGGGGTTAAACATTTAAGTTGCTTTCATTATTATTGTTGTTACTGATGTAAATCACCCTGCGTCGAATATACTTCACCCAATCGGCTTGAAAAGCATATAGTCACAACCAGTCATTATGCCAAGGACCCTTAGAATTCAAGTCATGTTTCCCAAACTTCAGACATCCCCGTGCAATCTGCTACGGCCACACTCTACTGACACTGTCTTTTAACATTTTTCTGTAATTCAATTTACTTTTTAAACCTGTGAATGAGTTGATTCAAGAAGGAAGCTTAATGTTATCACCTTGAGTGGAACACCAGTGTTGTATTCCATTAATAGAAGAGGCAGAACAATGAATTCAAGCAACAATTCAGAGAACAATACCATGCGGGACCAGCCCTGAGCCCTGAGCCGGAGCCTGCTAGAGACAGGACAAAAGGTGGCTTTGCAAGCATTAGACGGGCGGTGAAGACCCGCATCACAAGGGGCCTATCTCTTTAGTGGAATTGGACGGTTTCAAAGAGCAGTGAAAACTTCCTCCCTCTGGGGTTCCGGGCGGCAACCCTGGGCCCAGCGCCCGCCAAGCCAGTCGTACGCATTGAGAACGGAGGTAGCTTCGGATCACGACGGGCTTGTGCACGGCAGTAATGAACTTGGCATTTACATCTGTGGCTTTAAGCCTGAGAGTGGCATTGTTACCGTGTACGCTCTGTGCCAAGCCCCGTGCCATCAACGGATTCATTGGGTCATTCATTCATTCATCATGCGGACTCGCCCGCCAGCTTCCCGCCCTCCTGGAGTTCACTCCCCAGAGGATGAGGCAGGAATGAACAAATGAAACACCATTATAACTCTAAGTAAGTGAAGTGCTGTCATTTTTTACATATTTTTTATTTCAGAATATTATGAAGTACAAATATTTAGGTTGCAGATATTGCCTTTGCCCCGCCGAGTCAGAGCTACAAGTGTGTCCATCCCCCAGACGGTGCGCACCGCACCCACTAGGTGTGAGTGTCCCCATCCCCTCCTCCAATTTTTTTTTAAAGTTAATAGATGTTATGTTTTAGTTTTAGGTTTACGGAAAAATTGAGTGAAAGTACAGAGTACCAAATACGCCTTCACCTCCCCATGACACACAGTGTCCCTGTCAGCATCTGCATGAGTGTGGGACACTGGTTACGACTGGGGAGCCGATACGGATACATTATTAGGATTCGCTCCTCGAGCTGCACAGTCTACCGGTTTTAACAAATGTATAATTACATATATTTACTATTATGGTATCATGCAGAATAATAGTTCACTGCCCTAAATATCCTCTGTCCTCCTCCTGTTCATCCCTCCTTCCTGAACGCTGGGACACTGCGCTCTTTTTACTGCCTCCATAGTTGTGCCTTTTCCAGAATGTCACATAGCTGAAACCATACAGTACGTAGCTTTTCAGACTGGCGTCTTTCACTTAGCAACATGCGCTGAAGCTTCCTCCACGTCTTTTCGTGGCTTGGTAGCTCATTCCTTTGATGGATAGGGGTGAAACAGGGTGGGCTGGCTCTTTTGACAATATTGTCGGGGAAGGCCTACCTGGGGACATGACATTTAAAGTAAGACCTGAAGGATGGGGAAGGAGCCAGTCATGAAAGGGGGGCACCCCAGGCCAAGGGAACAGCCAGGGCCGAGGCTGAGGTGGGAGCACAGTGAGGGCTGGAGGAGCTTCAGGCCAGTGAGGCTGGAGCAGGGTGGAGGAGGTGAGCGCAGAGCAGGCCCTGAGGCCGCAGTGAGCATCTGAGATTTTACTGCCATTTGGGGACTTGGCAGGGAGTGAAGGGGCTGAGAGCTGCAAGATGTTTGTGGACAGAATCTCAGAGTCTCCCAGCAACCACATGATGTTGGTACCTAGTCTCCATCTTGCAGATAAGAAAACTGAGGCTCAAACAGGGGAAGGATCACATTCTCTATCTAAGTTGACTTGAGGGATGTCACAGCTCAGAGCTCAGAAAGAGAGAGACAGAATCCAAAAGGAAGCCTCTAAATATCTATCTTGAATTACAGCCTGAGCAGACAGCAAGGGTAAGAAACAGCTTCAGAATTCAATTAGGCAGTAAGGAGATTAGCAAAGGAAACCAGCTTTGACCTCCTGGGCAGGGAGAGGGCAAGGCAGGGAGCGTGTAGGGGGTGGGGGGGGTGGGGTTGTAGTCTCAGATCCAACAGAAGAATTAAGTAATGGTATGACCAGAATCTAATTGCCCACAAGACCTACCTCTTTAGAGGAAATGGAGTCCCTGGTTGTCATGGCAACCAATTAAAAAAGGACTCAGCACATCCATCAGCAGCAAGAGAGAATCAGCCTGGACACTGCGGTATCACATCAAAACAAAAATCTCAGGTCCACAGGTGCACAGGTGCATCAGAATTCGGTTCACCCAAGACCCAAACCCATAATGGCTTAAACAAGATCAAAGCTGCCATCTCATGAAAAAGTCAGAGCTGGGCTGCCGAGGGCTGTGTTTTATTTAGCTTTCACTGCACAAACCACCCTAAAACGTGGTGGTTGAAAACAACAACAATTTGTGTCTCATATTCCATATATGGGTGGAACACTTCCCCTGCAGGTTTCACCTGGGCTCCCTCCTGCAGCTGTGGTGGGTGGAGGGTGGCCTGGGCTGGAAGGTCCCACAGGGGCTTCCTTAAGTGCCGGCAGCTGGTGCTTCTGGCTGAAGACCCACATCCTCCAGGAGGCTAGAATCACTTCCTCTCATGGGGGTCCTAGGCCTTAGATGTCACCCAATGCCAATTCTGCTACTTATTACTGATCAAAGGAAGTCACAGGACACGTGCAGAGTCAGGGAAGGGGAATACACATCATCTCTTGATGGGAAGAGGGCAAAGTCACATTGCCAAGAAGCATTGGGAAGGGAAGGATCTTTCCAAACAGTCTCTCACAGGCTCTGTGAAGTCACCAGAATCCCAGCATCCTTGTAGCCCACCAAACTGCCAGCCCTGGAGGGGACCCTAGACCTCTGGGTCCAAGATAGTGACTACAGTCCAACCATCACACCCATGGTCAAGGGGGCAAGATGGAAGAACAGATAAAAAAGGGAGGGAAAGGATACACGCACCTGCTGTCTTTACAGAAAGGGCTCAAGAAGTTGACACATACCATTTCTGTGTATGTCTCCATATAAGGTCTGAGTTACATGGCCACACTTACGGAAAGACTGGGGAATTCCTTCTTTATTGTAGGTGGCCAAATGCCCGTTCAGGATCTGAGGTTCTATTTCTAAGGAGATTGTGGAGCATGAATATTGGGGACCCAGCAGTTTCTGCCACATATGGAATTTTTGCTCCTGATATAGTATAATGTAATGGAAGAAATGACCCTAAATCCCTTAAGATGAAGAACTTTATCCTCACTGGGCAGATGCCTTTTACCCCTGCAAAGGGTTAAAATTAAATCCATATTATTGTGTTCTTGGTATTGAAAGTATGCATGGGCTGGGTGCAGTGGCTCATGCCTGTAATCCCAGCACTTTGGGAGGCCAAGGCAGGATGACGGCTTTAGACCAGCCTGGGCAACATAGCTAGACCTCATTGCTACAAAAAAAATTTTTTTAAAAATTAGCTGGGCATGGTGGCCTGCACCTGTAGTCCCAGCTACTGGGGAGGCTGAGGCGGGAAGATTACTTGAGCCCAGGTGTTTGAAGCTACAGTGGTCAGTGATCACGCCACTGCACTCCATCCTGGGTAACAGAGCAACACTCCATGTCTAAAAATAAATAAATAAATAAAAGTACTCATAACATTGCAGAGGTTTTATTTATTTATTTTTGAATCTAAGCCACCACGGGAAAGAGGTTTTGTTTTTTTGTGCATATTAGACTATGAACAAATTAGCCTTGTGACTCCAATTTAAAATGTATAATTGAGTTTAGACTTGTGATTCTTCTGTTGAGAAGCATATGAATCTTCTTACATTAAATTTATAAATGGCTCCAGAATGTGTAAGAGATCTTGAGATTCACTGTTGTAGAAGTTTTTAAATGAGATTTTCCAAGGTGATTTAAGTACTTTGGAAAGTTTTGCTTGTCAGGTCAGGCAATAGAGGTGTTTAAAAAAGGAAATTGAATATGTTAAATTAGCAAGTCCTGTGTAAAATGTTGAACATAATTTAATTAACCAAGTTTGCAAATGGCACGGATCGTTTAACCCAGTAAGTTGATTGACCATTAATCAAAAGCCCCTTGAAAGTGACTGCGTAGAAATAGAATAATAAGTTTTGTAAATTGAACTTAAAGGCTTAAGAATGACTATGGCTTTTTTTTTTTAAGCTACTGTACATTGAATATACATTAAATAACAAGCATTTGGAGGAAACCTCCTGCATCCAAAAAAAATCTCCCATACTGACATTCCTGAGCTCACTCAGGAGCTACACTGGAGTTGGGGGTAACCTGCTTGTCTACTGGCTGCACAGTAATTGCCAGCCAGGGTAGGGAACATTAAGGGATGGAATTGGCAGGACATGCACCTGTCTGGATGGGGACAGATCAAGAGAAAAGGCACCGAGAACGAACTCGCTGTAGGTCAGGCACAGGTGCAGGTCGGGCACAGGTGCAGGTCGGGCACAGGTGTGCATAGTCAGAGAGCCCAGGCAGGCCTTAGGAGCCCCTAGGAGGACCCCCTCCACCTCATCTCACCCTCCCAAGGTTACACATTGATCTTCCCTGGAGACTTTCCTCTGGAGAGAAGGAGGTCCCAACAGATGCTCGTGAAAGAGTTGGGTATGACACTGAGGAGCCCTGGGGAGCCCTGGAAGACAGGGCATCTCTGAGAGCCATCTCCACATTCTCCACCCGGGAAGGGACGAATCCTGGACCTAATGACAATGTGAAAACGGTCATTGCTGACATTTGTTGCAGGTGCTGTGGGAGCCACACCCAGACCCCTGTTTCTGGCTGGTGTACCCCTTCCCATTCCAGACCTGGGGGTGCAAAAGACCAGTCTTTCACCTCGTGGTAGTGCAATGCCCTCTCCAGGGCTCACCTGGGAGCTGGTCCACAGCTGAGACCACTTTCTTGCTTGGCAACACGTTATGGACCGCCCTGCCGGCTGCCAAGGAAACCGGCCTGAAGGCCAAGTTCCCTCCTCAACCCTCAGCCTCCTGGCCTTCCTGGATAGCCACCTCCGCAAGCCCGCTGTGTTTGTGCACTGAATGACTTCAGTTATTATATTTAAAGCCCTGACACACAGCAGGCCTAATTTAGTTCCCATTGCCGACCCAGAGGCCCAGTGTATTTTGATAGTGATCCCAGGAGGTCTCAAGGAACATCTTGTTCCTCTGTAGCAACCTTGCTCCAGCCTTTAGGGCTGCAGCTGGACCTCATGGAGACCTTAATGGAGCAAAAGACTCCCTGGCCCCGCCCTTCTGGGCAGGTGTGCGGAGATGCTGCATCCACCGGAGGTGGCAGCAGCGAGGCAGGTGGGCGGCTGCCGCCTGTATCTGATCTGGGAGCGCCCCCTCGTGGCTAGACAGAGCAATACAAGTTGAGGGCGCTCTGCCCACCATCCAGGCGGTCTTAAAGGTTCCAACTTCACAAGACAAAAAGAAAAAGGATTTTTAAGGAGGGAAGCTCCAGGGGCCCATTTAACATAAATGGCCAGTCGTTAGCGTTAAGATGAGAAATCTTGGTGCTTCCTATTAAAATATGGCGTTCTTCAGTGCTGTCTTTTCCCTTTGGCTGCAAATGATGAAGCGATTTCTTCACCACAAAGAGAAGGAAGTAAGGCTTGTCGTAGCTCTCACCAGTGGAGGGTGAGCTTGGACAAGTGGCTTTCAGAAATTTAAGCGTCACTTGAAGACAAAAGCACTTTTTTCCCCCTCCACCCATCCCATCTTTTCTCCACTTAAAATTAAAAAGCAAAGATAAAAATGGGCCTGAAGTATTTTGTCTATCTAGCTCTGCCTGAAGCTCTGGGGGAAACTTTAAATAATAATGATGATGATAAAAGCAGAAATAATAAACTATAAATGCTGAGGGCTCTCAACTAAGATTGAAATGCCGGAGTGCAAGAGCATTTCATGAGTGCAGACCTGTTAAAGAAAAAACTATTCATGACATTAATGATAATAAGGTCGACTTTACTCAAGGGGACCATGGCAACAGGGACAGGGACCACGGCAAGGGGGTCTTGCAGTGGGGGAGAGAGGTGGGCTCTAGACTCCAGCAAGGGCAAGTGGGGATTTGTACCCATTGGGCAGGCTGGGAGTCAGTGGGTGGAAAATTACTGAGAGGAAACATCCTATTGGTAAAAGTATTGTTGCTGAAGGCAGGACACAGTGATAAAATATGGGGGGTAATCAGATGCTGAGGGTGGGAGATTTTTGCTAAACCGATTTAGCAGGATTC
Organism: Lepilemur ruficaudatus; assembly: GCA_963574885.1. Classification (NCBI taxonomy): domain Eukaryota; kingdom Metazoa; phylum Chordata; class Mammalia; order Primates; family Lepilemuridae; genus Lepilemur; species Lepilemur ruficaudatus. The sequence continues at coordinate 37,413 of CAUYRT010107764.1, forward strand.
CTGCTCAAACTAGAGTCTGCAAGGACAGAGGGGCCTAGTTGGGCAGCAGACTCAGAGCAGACAGACTGAAGTTTGGGTCAGAAGAGAGAGTCTTTGCTTCTTTTGACCAAATCCTGGGAGGTGCTATGGATTAAATTCAGTGGCTTAGATGTGCAAATGAGAAAGCATGATTCTGAGAGAGAGGAGACATCGTAAGGGCTTTGTAATATTAAGCAAAATATTAGAAGGGATTTCAAGTAGTACAAAAAGGGTGGGGAGACTGGATAGAACCAACATTTGTTGAGCCCCTGTTATTGCCATGTAGCTCTTATTACTGTATCTTCATAGTAGCCTTACCAAACAAAGACAGTTAGCCCATTTTGCAGATGGAGAGACAGAGGCTCAGAGAAGAAAGGGGCTGAGTTCAAAGTGACATCACTGAAAAGTGAATGGCTGGGATTAGAATCTAGTCTCTTGATGTAAGCCCTGGTGTTTGCCCAGCACTCGGTCGGCTGGTCTACCAACATTCACTTACCCATTCATTTATTCATCAAGTGTTTACTGAGTCCCTGCCAGACACAGCTCTAAGCAATGGAGATACGGCAGTGTGCAGAGCAGGCTGAAGAGACTGGAGCTAGAAGTGCTGCTTGGGGGCCCGGGTTACGATGGTATTCCCTCACTTACCACTTTCGTTAACAGCTCATTCGCCCATCCACTTATTCCTTATTTTATTTATACAAAGAGTTCACTGAATTATTTATTTATTCACTCATTCTCTCATTCACTTATTTTCTCATTTACTTATTCATCCATCCACTCAGCCAGCAATTCACTTGCTCATTCATTCTGATGATCATGCACGTATTTATTTATTCACTGGTTCATCATCTGCTCATTCTTCAATTCCGTTAGTCCTTCACTCATTTACTCATCCCTCCACTAATTCACACACTCACCTGTCTGTACATCTCTCCATCCTTCCATCCACCCCTCCACCTGTCCCTCCATCAACCCCCGACATATCGATCCATTCTTCCATCCATCCGTATCTCCCGCTATCCTTCCTTCCTTCCTTCCTTCCTTCCTTCCTTCCTTCCTTCCTTCCTTCTTTCCATCCACGGATTTTTCCATCCACGGATTCTTCCATCCACTCCGTCAATCCCTCTCTCCTTTCCTCCATCTATTCCTCTACCCATCTATCCATTCCTTTGGGCCTCATGCTGACCTTGCAAATGAAGAAATAGATAAAACCTGGTTCCAACCTCCAAGGCACTCAGCATCTAGTAGTGGGGAAGGACAAGAAGAAGAAAGGCCACCACATCAGTGTGATTAGATTATGACAAAGGGCTGAGGAAGCACAGAGGGGTCCCAAGTCGTCTGTAGGGCGGGGAGTCCTGGAGGAGATGCAGGCCAGATCCTAAAGGAGAAGTTGGTCAAAAGGATTTCAGACAGAGGAAGTAACGTACACACATGCTTGGAGGCGGAGCAGGCACAGAGTGACTGGGGTTGGGCAAGTGTGGCTGGGCTTAGAAAGGGCAGAGGGCAGCGGAGGGTGGGCCTGGTTCTCTGGGATCCCACTCCGTTCTCTCCTGGTGTTGCCTCCTAAGACTCGGCTCTGTGAGCTATGCGGCTGGCCACGTTGGGTGCTCCCTCTACCCCACTCCCCCTCTGGCCTCTGTCAGCTCTGCGAGAACAGCGCATAGGACTGAAAGTAACCCAAGCTCCCCGAGAGTGGCCTTGGCGACAGAGCCCACCTCTCCTGATCACTGTCAGAGCCAGTGGTGAAGAAGCCCCCCGCATGGCCCCGTCTGTGGGGACTCGGGGCTGCGGTGCCTCCACAGAAATGTCTCCCAGACCAACGCCAGCACAGCCCCCCAGCTTCCACTTGCACCCCCATGTCTGAGGGTCCCCAGGCCCTGCCCTTTCCACCAGGTCACTCCATCGCCCCCTCCTGGCCAGCCAGAGAGACACCTGCCTAACTCAGACCCTTTGTCTCCTGCCGGCCTCTCCCTTCCAGCCCCATCTCGTCTCTCTGCCTCCAGTGGCTTCCGCAGCCCCTACAGGGCCATCCCTCTGCTTCCGGAGTAGCTCTGTGAAGCACCGATATCCTCATGTCCTCCACCTGCTCACAACCCTTCAAGGGCACCTGTTCCATGCCAGGGGTCAAGTCCGAACTCCCAGGCCAGGCATTCAAGTCCTTTATCATCCAGCACATTCCGTGTCTCCAGGCTTGCCTGGCTCCACCTCCTGCACCTGCCTCCATGCTGACCCATGCCCCAGGTGTCCCCCAGCATCCCCAGCTCCTGTTCACCTTTGCCTCTTTGCAACTGCCAGCCTCTGCCGGCCACGGCTTTCCCGGCCTTGACCCCCTGGCAGACTTCTGCTCATCCTTTGAGACGTGGCCAGGTGCATCCCTTAGAGCTCGTCCTGACTGCTACTGCACAAGTCACCATGCTTCACTGAATGTCTGTCTGTCTCCCCTCACTAGACCGTGAGCCCCTAGGAGGCAAAGCGCTTTCACTGTCCTCACTGCCTTCTCAGTGTGTGGGACAGTGACTGGCACACATAGCGCCTCAATAAACAGTCTATGGGCAACGAGTGAATTAACAAAATATCCCTACAGATGCCCGGGTTTGGATTAGACCAATAGCTCCTCCTTGGGCCTCTGCGGCTGTGTGTCCAGCCTGGCCCTTTATCCCACCAGGAGAGTAGCTCTGCAAACATTTGACAAAGGCCCATGTCCCATCATGTGCAGATGACAATCTGGCTGCTTGGCATTTGGGGCTGGGCTGCAAGGGTTTGTCTTTGCCCAGAGAGCCTGTCTGCAAGGTTGGCTGGCAGAACACTGTCCTGAGGGTGGGACGGGCCAGGCAGAGGCTGCCCGGCTGTTGGGATGACAGTGGCCAGGTGAACTCTGGAGTCCGAGCCTAGGATCTGGGTGTTGGTGGGTGAAGGTGCATTCAGAGGTGTGAGCGGCTGCTTCCCAGGCTAGCTCGCTGCTGTTCTGTGCTGACGTCCCTGCAGCACCAGTTGGGACATCTCTGCTTGCAGCCCCTGGCACAGACGGTCCTGCCTTGCATTTTGGACCCACAGCAAAGGGACCAGATGTCCAAGGGGCAGCAGAGTGAGCTGTTAGAGCGCAGCTACTGGAGCTGCCCGGCTCCACCTCTGTCTAGAACGTGGCCTTGACAAGTTCCTTTTCTTCTGTGGGCGTTAGTTTACAACCTCAGTCATAAAACCTGGGTGACATTAGTGCCAACCTAATACGGCTATTGGAAGGGTTACACTAGAGAACACACTTCAAGCTCTTAAAATGCTACAAGGCACACAGGAAGTGTTCAATAAGAGTCAGCAATTTGGGAGGCTGAAGCGGAAGGATCACCCGAGGCCACGAGTTCTAGACCAGCCTGGGCGACATAGAAAGACCCTGTCTCTACAAAAAATAATAGAAAAATTACCCGTGGGTGGGCACACCCCTGTAGTCCCAGCTACTTGGGAGGTAGAGGCAGGAGGATTACCACTGTACTCCAGCCTGAGCAACAGAGTAAGACCATCTCTAAAAAAAAAAAAAAAAAATCAGTTGTTGTTTCCTGAGTCTTTACTATGGGGGCCACAAACTCTAAAGGGGCCAAGAAGGCAACCCAAAGTGGGCCAGATGGAGACATGGTTCTTAGCTGGAAGCCCCTAGGGGGCTTTCAAAAGATACCAATGTACAGGTCTGAGCCTAAACCAATTAAGTCAGAATCTCTAGGGGGTGGGACCAAGGCATCAATACCTTGGATGAAGTGACTCCATTAACATTGTGAAATGACTCTTTTTATCCCTGACTATATCCTTTGCTCTGAAATCTATTTTTTTAATTTTGTTTTTTTTTTCTTTTTAGAGATGGGGGTCCCGCTATGTTGCCCAGGTTAGTCTTGAACTCCTGACCTCAAGTGATCCTCCTGCCTCAGCCTCCCAAATAGCTGGGACTATAGGCATGAGCCACTGTGCCCGGCAGCTCTGAAATCTATTTTATCTGATATTAACATGGTGACACAGCTTTCTTAGCATGGTGTATCTTTCCGTAACTTTTTACATTTAACCTGGTTATATTTAAAGTAGGTTTCTTTTCTTTTTCTTTCTTTCTTTCTTTCTTTTTTTTTTTTTTTTTTTTGAGACAGAGTCTCAGTCTGTTGTCCAGGCTGTAGAGTGCCATGGCATCAGCCTAGCTCACAGCAACCTCAAACTCCTGGGCTTAAGCGATCCTCCTGCCTCAGCCTCCCAAGTAGCTGGGACTACAGGCATGCACCACCATGCCTGGCTAATTTTTTCTATTTTTAATAGAGATGGGGTCTTACTCAGGCTGGTCTTGAACTCCTAACCTCACGGGTTCCTCCCTCCTTGGCCTCCCAGAGTGCTAGGATTACAGGCTTGAGCCACCTCACCCTGCTTAAAGGAGGTTTCTTGTAGGAAGTATATTATTGCGGGGGGGAGGGGGTCTTGATTTTTAATCCAATCTGACAATTTCTGCCCCTTTAATTGGGGTGTGTAGACTCTTTACATTTAATGTGAAAATCGGCTTAAATCCAACATGTTGTCATTAGTTTTCTATTTGTCCCATCTTCTGTTTTCTCCCTTTTTCCTTTTCCTGCTTTTTTAAAAATTTTGGATTAAGAGAATACATTTTTATGATCCCATTTTATCTCCTTTGTTGGATAAGCCAACAAAGCCATAACTTGTTGTTCGGTTATTTTAGCAGTTGTCTGGGAGTTTATAACACACATCTTTAACTGATCACAGTCTGCCTTCAAATGGTAAGACACCACGCCACATAGACAATCCAAACCTTACAACATTATCCCCCATTTCTCCCCCCTGGATTTTGCTATTGTTGTGATACCTCATACTGCTACATATATTATAAACTCCACAGCGCACTGTTACTATTTTAAGTGACTTTTAAAATAAGAGGAAAAGGACTTTTATTTACCTAAGTAGTTACCACTTGCAGTGCTCTTCACTCCTTTGTGTAGATCCGGACTCCCATCTGGTAGAGTTTTCTTTTTGCCTAAAGGACTTCATTAACATCTCTTGTACCCAGGAACGCTGGTGATGAATTCCTCCCACTTTTGTACACCTGAAAACATCTTTATTTCGCCTTCATTTTTTAAAAGATCTTTTTGCGGGATGTGGAATTCTAGGTTGACTTCTTTTTTTTTCCTTTTAGCATTTTAAAGATGCTACTTCCCTGTCTTCTCACTTACATTTTTTTCTTTTGAGGCATCTGATGCCAGCCTCAGATGTGTATGTAATACGGTGTATTTCTGCTTGTTTGTTTGCTGGCCACTTTTAAGATTTTTTTCTTTATATCTAGTTTTGAGTAATTTGGTTATAATGGGCCTTGGTGTTATTTGTTAATGTTTCTTTAAGGCCAGGAGGGGAGAAATGAGAGGATAATGTTCCATTCTCTAGTGCAGCGCTGCAAGATGAGTGGCATAGCGTGGCTTGGAGGTAGAAGGTGACTGTGACACATTAACGTGCTTGGGGTTCATTGAGCTTCTAGGGTCTGTGGGTTTATTGTTTTTATCCCATTTGGAATTTTTTTTTCAGTTATTTCCCCTTCTAGTTTCTCTCTCTCTCTCTCTCTCTCTATCCCCTTATAAATATTTCTATCTAAAGTTGTCCCACAGCTCACTGATGCCCTGTTTTTTTCTTTTTCCAGTTTTTTTCCCCTTTGTTTTTCTTTTTTTTTTTTTTTTTTTTGGATAATTTCTATGGCTCTATCTTTAAGTTCACTAATCTTTTTGATTTGGGCCCTTTTACTATCTTCCACGTCACAGTTTAATATACTCAATCTTTCCTCTAGCTTCCTGAACTCATGAAATACAACTATAATTATGATTTGATGTCTTTCTTTATCAATTCTATCATCTGTGTCATTTTAGGGGTTGGTTTCCAATGATCAAATTTTCTCCTCATTCATGGGTTGAATTTCCCTGCTTCTTTGCATGCCTGGCAATTTTTTAATGGATACCAGACATTGTGGATTTTATCTTGTCGGGTGTTAAATTTTTTTTTTTTAATAACTGTTTCGAGCTTTTTTTTCTGGGACACAGTTAAGTTACATAGAGCCAGTTTTTAATCTTTGCTTTTAAGCATTTTTAGGTGGGACCAGAGCAATGTTTAGTTTAGAGCTACTCTTGCCCTCCTACTAAGGCAAAAACTTTGTGAATACTCTGCCTATTCCCTGTGAGATTTTTTAATCTGGTTCCTAGAACCGGAAATATTCCCAGCCCTGTATGGGCTCCTGGGATTGTTCCCTCTAATCCTTCCAGGTGGTTCTTTGCCGGCCTCAGGTAGTTTCCATACATGCATGTGCTCCTCAGTGCCCAGAAGACTCCCAGGGTCCTCTCCTGATCTCCAGAGCTCACATGTGCCCTGGCACATGCCTCCTCCCCCCACCCCCAGCTCTCTTCTCAGTGATGCTCTGCCCTTTGAACTTCAGCCACCTTGGCCTCTGTCTTAGTACATTTGCGCTGCTACAACAAAATGCTTGAGACTGGGCAATTTATATAGAACAGACATTTATTTCTCACGGTTCTGGGGGCTGTGAAGTCCAAGGTCAAGCTGCCAGTCTTGGCATCTGGTGAGAACTGTTCTCTGCTCTCACGACGGTGCCTTGAATGCTGGGTCCTCTGGTGGGGAGGAACACTGTGCGCTTGTGACAGAAGGCAGACAGACAAAAGAATAAATTCCTTTCATCAGGCCCTTTTATAATGATATGCAGCCATTAAGCCCTGCCCTCATGACCTGAACATCTTTCCAAAAGGCCAAACCTCCCAACACTGCTGCACTGGGGATTAAGTTTCAACACGAGTTTTTCGAGGGGAGAAAAACACTCGAACCATAGCAGCCTCCCAGCTGCATCTCCTCAACTGGGGGACATCACCGGGCCCCACCTGGGTTCCTGCTCCTGGGCTGTGGCCTGGAAATTCTTTCCAGATCGTGAGCTGCTGCGATTGCTGGGTTCTCCTCTTTTGTTTTCTATCTCTCAGGGATCGCTGTTCTTTGCTGCCTGCTGCCCAATGTCTTGAAAACAGTTTTTCATACATTTTCCCCAGATTTGTGTTTCAGATGAGAGGATGAACCCATTCGCTGTTACTCCATCTTGGCCAGAAGGAGAAGTCAGTGAATGAGCCTGGAACTCTTCTCCAGGAATCCTTGTATTTCCATGTGTTTCTATTGGCCAACCAGGGTGGAGAACTGTTGATCTAAGCCCTCCTAATTCCTCTTTTCAAATCTTTTCAAAAACTCTGGGTGGACCAAACAAGACTTTCTATAGGCTGTATTTGGCCTTGGGATACCCTTTTGAGACTCATACCTTACCATTTCCAGACTTTTTTTTACTTGTTATTTTAACTAGTTTAAACCTAAAAATAGTGTTTACATTTTATTGCCAAAAGTTAGGAGTTGCAAGAGACAGAAAATTTGAACCCAAGTCGTCTCTGAATTCAAAGCCACTACCATTTTTTTCCATGAAATTCCCACCCCCTTGTCCTCAATCTGATTATTTTGCATTTACATTATTTTGTATGCTTTCCCACCCCCACCCGGACTTTGAGACTTCCTTGTCTTTGCATCTTCCAGGTTTAGCAGAGGGCCTGACCCATGGGAGGTGATGAGGGACTTTTTGTTGAACAAATGACTTCTCCCCTTCTGTTTGCTCTCTTCATGCTTCACGCTTTCCCTAAGCCACACCGTCTATTAAGTGGGAGGTCTGCTACCAGTGGCACAGGTGGGATTTAAATCAGGCAGCTGTTACCTGCGAGATGATGCCTCTGCTCCTCCAGGGGTGAGGAGTGTGGAGTGATGCCAACACAGAGAGTTGGTTCATTAGAGGGGAAAACGCTGATTAGCATTCAGTAAACACAGCCTTTGAGGGATTGTTTAAGAAAAGGTTTAAGTCCTGAAATGCGGAAGAGGGGACATCCAACTTCAGGAGTCATCAAAGCAATTCAAATTAACAAACAAAATATTGGGCATAATTTAAAAAAAAAACAGGGACATGGGATATTAAGGAGAATGTAGGGGAAAGATGCTCTCATATGCTGTTGGTGGCCTTATAAATCAATAGAATTTTTCTGGAAGGCCATTTAGCAAAACTTATCAAAAGTCTTAAACATGTTCATACAATTTGCCTTGGCAATTTCCCATTTAGCACATTCTATCCTAAGGAAATAAGCGGACAGGTGCTCCGTGATTTATCCACGAGAATGCTCATTGCAGCACTGCTTAGTCGAAGACTGGGGGCTAGATTAATGCATCCATATGAAGGACAACCCTGCAGCCTTTAAAAACAAGTACACAGAAGAATAATGACATGAAAAATGTCTATGAATAACTGTTAAGAAATCTTGATTATAAAATTATGCTCATATTCATCATAATTAATACTTCCTTTGTGCTTTACTAACTGAATTAACTCATGTGATCCTTATAAGAATCTTATGAGGCAGGTAGTGTCCTTGTGGACTGAGAAGCTGCAGCATGGAGAGACAGACTGACTTCCCTGTGGGCAGGTGACAGGTGGCAGAGCTGGACTCCAAACCCTGATGTCCATGAGTCCAACGATGCCCTAAGTGTGGTCCCTGGACCCGCAGCTCCGCATCTCCTGGACTTATTAGCAATGCCAGTTCCCAGGCCTGGTCCCCGAACTTTTGATCAAAAACTCTAGCGGTGGAGCCCAGCAACCTATGTTTTATCAAGCCTCCAGGTGGACACTTGTACGATTTTGAGAGCCATTGTGCAATCGTGGAATCCAAAGGAAAGCTTCCCCTTCGCCCTTTGACTATTTGCTGAAAGTGAACTGATAATACACAGATTAATAGGAAAAACATGCATACGAAATTTACTTAAAGTGCATAGCCCAGGGGAATTGCGGGAGAATGATTACCCATTAACCCAATGAGGTCCAGCAGCTTATATACCCTTCTTCATAGGGGAAGGGGAGATGGTGTAGGAGTAAGTTATGTTTAGGGGAAACGAATGAGCCCGAAGAACAAGGGCCTGGGACAAAGTTCCTCTGAGCACTGGGGGAGGTGGAGGGAAGGTGAGGGGCGGAACTTCACTGTGAACAAAGGTTGTCTTATGCAGATAAAGTCCCCCAGATAATCTCTGGAGCTGTGTTCAGTAGCATAGATGAAAAATCTGTCTGGGCTTGAAGAAGACGCCTAGTCTCATTTCCAGCAACTAATCTTTCCCACTTAGAGAGATTCCTAGGAAGGAGGTCTTAAAAAATTGCATTCCTTCTGGAAAGAAGCTTTCTTAGTCAGATAAGGAAATTCCAGAGCGAGTCCTCCTGGTGCTTTGGGAAAGTAAGAGGATCTGAAAGACAAGGAGGTAGGGAAGGTCAGAGAAAGCCCTGGAAGCTGCTTCTTGAGTACAGCATGTCAAAGCACCATATTTTGGGGTATTGTTTGCTGAGCCCCAACATGACACTATTCCGTCATTTCTTAAAATTTTGAAAAAATGTATATGTATTCGTAAAAAATGTCTGATGGCTTAGTCATTAAAATACTAACAGCATCATCTCTGGATGGCAGGATTCCAGGTGATTTTGATTTTCTTCTTTTTTGTTTTGTGGTTTCCAAAAGGTACACAATGAACTTCTGTGGCCAAGGCAAAACAAACAAACACACAAAAAAGCAGAACCCCAAACAAACAAAAAACTTTTTTAAAATAAAGAAGAAGGAACTCTGCTTCAAAACTCACTGAGAAGTTATTAATATATATTTTGGGTGGGAGGGAAGCATAGAAGAAATGGCTTTCCTAAATCATATGGAAACTCAGGCAGTGCTTCTCAAGGGCTTGTGAATCACAGGGATGGGGGGTGTTATTAAAACACAGATTGTGATTCAACAGGTCAAGGGGGCGGAGATTCTGAATGCTTAACCAGCTCACAGATGATGCTGATGATGCTGGTCTGGGGACCACACTTCGAGAAACAAGAGGCCGGAGAGATATAAGCTCTCAGCTCTCAGGATGCAAGCTCCATGAGGGGAAGGATTTTTTCTGGTCCAATAACATATTCCCAGTGCTGAGAACAGAACAAAAAAATAGCTATTGAATAAATGAATGAAGCTCCTGCAAGCCAGGGGACCTTGCTGGGGACTCAGGAAGCTGGGCTGTGCTCACGGTTCTGCACCTGCTGCTGGCAACACCTTAGGCAAGCTGTGGCCTCCCTGGGATGACAACTGTCGCCGGGCAGGGTGACAGTTCTGGGCCCTCCTTTTCTATGACACAATGCATAAGCCTTGCTCAGCCTGGGCCAAGGTTGCCCAACATTTCAGCCTTGCTCAAAATAAAAAGTACCAGGAACTTGGCAACACTAGCCAGGCAGTGTTCTGAAAAGCCCAGGGAAAGAAATTAGAAATGAAGAAATATCTAAGCGGAGGTTTCCGTAGAAACATTAACTCATCCGCATAGGCTGCGTGCTGCATTTGGATTACAGGTTAGGCTCGTAAGCCTGAAATAAATTATATACTCCTCATATTATTCAGCACTGAACTGTATAATAATAAATTATACAGTTATAGGCCTCAGCCCAAGTTATAACAAATTATACCACAGTGTATAATTACCCTGCACTGCACCATATAATAATAAATTAGACAGCTACAAACCTAAGTTGTGATTCCAGAAAGAGATAGGAGAACGATCGGGGCTATTGATCCCTTCTTCTGATCAGACCTTTGTTGTCAGACAAGACTGGGCTACAGGAGAAAGCAGTTACTGATCCTTCCTTTCTTCCTTCCTTCCTTCCCTCTACATATTTGGATACCTCCTTGGTTTAGGGTAGAGACGTGACCTTGGGAACTTGGCTGACTTGGAACTAATCCCCGTCCTCAGAGTTTCCCAGGCTGCGGGGGAGAGCTGCACGTAAATTGAAGGTGAAACAGTACAGCAGCACCTCTATGAAGAATAAAACAGTAACAGCAGCCGGGTGTCAAGTGTCGACCAGGTGGTGTGCACCAGCACAGGTGTGAACCCCTCGTGCCCTGGGAGGCGGGTATCGTCCTTCCCATTTGACAGGTGACATGAGCAAAGCCAAATTGACTTGCTCAAGGTCACACAATTAGAAATGGCAGAATGGGAATTTCAACCCAGGATTATCTATCTGGTGGTTCTATTTCTCTGAGGGCGCTAGTTAGTGGAGTCAGCTGGGAAAGCGGAAATCAGGTATAATAAAAAGTACACTTGACAAATCCTCAGGAGACACGAGGTTGGAGATAAATCGTCTGCTGCTGAGTCCAGCACAGTCAGGCTCCTCCGCAGCATTGGAGCAGGTGCTCTTCCTTCCACAGAGCACATTGGCCCCTGGGGTGATATTATTATACGATCTAACGTTAGTGTGTATTATGCACTGCTGTGAGCACTTTCCAGGTATTAAACGTATTTTATCCTCTCACCAACTTTATGAGCTAGGTACTTTTCTTATGCCCATTTTATAGATGAGGAAGCTGAGTCACAGAGAAGTTAATAACTTATTCAAGGTTGTACAACAGTAAGCAGCAGAACTGGAATCTGAACTTAGGCTAGACTGGTCTGCCAAATCGCACATTATTAACCACAATACTGCTAGTTTAAAAAAGAAACAGCTTATCTTTAAAGACTTATCCTCAGGTAGTGGTAGGATGAGGGGATCTATGGGGACTGAACCCTAGAGCAGATTCTGCCTCTATCTCAAAGCCACTCAGGGTGTGTGCCCATTAGGCCCCATGGCTTCTTTCTTCCCCTTCCTTCCTTCCTTTCATTTTTTGTTTCATTCTTTCTTTCTCTTCTTTCCCTCCTTCCTTCCTTCCCTCCCGCCTTCCTTCCTTCCGCGCATGTTAAGCATGCGTAAGTTGTGAGTCCATTGTAATCAAAATGTCAAAGAGGCCCAAAGGGACAGAAAAGTGAGAGCAAGTGCCTCTCTTCCTGCAGTAGTCAGGGAAGGCTTCTGGGAGGAGGTGGCCTTAAAGGGTGAATAGGAGTTTAAGCACACATGAAGGAGGGAGAGGCCTTCCAGGCAAGGAGAATGAGTGAAGATAGAGCCCTGCAGGTGAGAAGAGATTGTCTTGAGGGGATGCTCGAGTCCTTCAGGTGGCAGGAGGCAAGGTGGGGAGGCAGGCAGGGCCTTTGACTGTCTCACTAAGGAAGCTGGACTTTATCCTGAAGGCAGTGGCCATCAGTGTGTGGACCACGGGCTCCTTGAGGACTTCCCAGCTCTACAGTGTAGCCCAAGAAGGGGCAACTGAGGCCCTGCAAGTTCCAACCTCAGCCCGCCCACTCCATCCGCCAAGGCCCTTGGTGACCACGTGCTCACTCGGATGCTATTCTCGCCATGCCTGGTTGACAGAAGAGCTCAGTCTGGCAGGTTTCTCTGGAAGGGCATCCATTGGGGGGGATGGCGATGAGGATAGGGCTGCCAGGGTACCCGCGCCCAGTTACATCTGAATCCAAAATAAACTACACAAGATTTTTTAGTATAAGTACATGTGATATGCTAAAAAGTATTCATTATTGTTGTGAAATTCAAATTTAATTGGGTATCCTGTGTTTTTATTTGTTACGTCTGTCAAATCTATGTGGATGGAGCAGGCCGCTTCCCAAATACAATTCAAGCCCCTGAGCATCGGCCAGGGTCCCAGCAGAGAAGCGGAGCCATTATGAGTCATCTAGAATAAGGGGTCTGCCTCTGGTGTGGAGCTGGAGGGTCTGTGGCTCAGCCAGCCCGCTCCCCCACCCCCAGAGGAGAGTGCCGTGGATTACAGTAAGAACAGACAGGAACCTGTATTTGTCTGTCACCCCCTCCAGCATCCTGCTCCAATGTCTTCTGCAGGAGCACCTGTCTCCTTTCCCAGGACTCAGAGGCTTTGCAACCAAGGTTGCAATGAAGGGCCCTGGAGAGTATGGGGGCTGCACCCGAGTTCTGCCCTTGTCCAGCTCTGTAGCCTGGGGTAAATTACTAGGAGTCGTCAAATCCTCCACGCCTTGGTTTCCTCACCTGTGAAATGTATCTGCAATGTGTAATGTGGGCCTCCCTTACAGAATAGAGTCTCTGAGAAGACAGAATGAGACAGGCAGCTGACATCTAAGCAGTTAATTGGTAATAATTGCTACTGGTGTCAAAGAGTTTACTATCCATCTATTTTGCTATGGAAAAACTCACTTGTCTTAGAAGCTATTAAGAAGCAGCATGTTCCAAAATCCTCTCTCCATTAAGGAACTCACCAGGTAAGTTTGGGAAAGATAACAAACCATCTTCAAAAGCATCTCCAAACGCCAATGTCAAAATCAGACATATCGCACCCCACGCACGCTAGTTATGAATCTCTGAAATCTTAGCTACTCTTCCCCCTTCCCCAAAACAAATGGGAAGAATAAGCCCCAAGGGATGGGAAAATAATAAAATTACGCTTTAACACTGTTGCGGCCGCCGGCTGCTGATTAAAAGAAAATACTCTCTTTAAAAAGGCCACTTATGCAAAGGGAACCGGCAGCGCAGCAGGCGTGGAGTGGGCGCGGGGGTGCGAGCGGGTGTCAGGCAGCGGGTGGAGACCACAGCCAGGGGACAGTGACAAGCTGTGAGACGCGGAATGCCAGGGGGCCGCAGAGGGGTGCAAGGCAGAGGGCTCGGCGAGTGGTTGGGAGAAGGATTCTCTGCAACCCCAGGGCCTGTTTCCACTGCCTGTTTTCGTGGCCGTCTCAGTGCCGTGCCTTGTTTTCAGGGCTGAACAGAAAAGAAAAAAAAAGAAGCAAAATCCCTGTCTTTGGAAGAATGGGGTAAATTGGCCCTCTTCAGGGTGTTGGAGGCCTCTCTTCGCCTCCCACTGGAAAAACAGGCCCCTGGGTAGTGTTTTTAGCCACTTGACCTCGTTCTGAGGTTTTCTTCTTAACAACTTGTGATTCCACATTGCAACAAGAAACGCAAACGCGTTCACGACGGGGTCTGCGCCAGGGGCGGAGGTTGGGCAAAGTGTTCCCAGGAGCACAGCAGGAGGAGAAAGTTCCAGAGGGGAAGCTGAAGCTCCTCCATGTGGGACGGGGAAGGAGGCAACGTGGCAATCTGGATGTGTTCAGAAATGTCCCTGTCTTGGATCCAAGCATCTCGCTTCTGGGAATTTCAGTGCAGTGATGTTTATGATGAAACTGTTTGCTTGTAGGGAAAAAAATAGAAACATCCCAAATCTCCATCAATAGGGACTTTGTTAATTAAGTGACTGTGGTGACATCTGTCAGCAGCAACTCGTCTCTCCTTTTCCTTCAACTCCATCTTCCCCCATCAGCTGGTCTGTTGGCTCTGCCACTGAGTCACGTTCCAGGCTGGAGGCTGCCTCCCCTAGTCCCCGCCACCACTCCTCTGTGACTCCTGCAGCCTGATGCCCTCCTCCACTCGTCCCCTACAGTCCCTTCCCACACGGCAGCAGAGTCCCCTGCTCCAGTGGCTTCGCGTTTCTCTGAGGATAGAATCCAAGCTCCTGGCCGTGGGCCCCCTGGCCCTGCCTCGCTGGCCCCGGCTGCCTCTGCGACATGGTTTCCAAGTCTCGTTCTCTAGCTCCAGTGTGAGCACACGTGAGCTTATGCCAGCCCCCGCCCCCACCTCCGCCCTTGCTGTTTCCTCTGCCTGGACCGTCTACCCCACGCCCTCCCCTCCTCTTCCTGGTGGCAGTACAGATGCCACATCCTCAGGGAGTGAGGACACTGCTGAATCGTTTTCTTCTCCCAACCGGTATCTCTCCCACCACTCTGCCCGTCTTATTTTCATCATAGCGCTCAGCATGCGCGGAAATGCTCGCGCTTGTCTGTTTGCGGGCTTGTTAATTCCCTCTCCCGCGAGAACCGAGAGCAGAGGCCGCGCGTGCTATGTGCCCGGCCCGGTGTCCGGGAGCGCCCACTCTCTGCACGCCTGGGGAAGGGCTGGATGAACGTGAGAATTCTAGGAAGATGTTGGAAAGACTGAGGTAGACCTCCATGTCTTCCTTGGGAAGGTGCCCCAAATATACAAAGTAGATATGAACCCATTTATGAAAACATGTAAATAAATCATTAAAGTTAATACAGCTAGGATTGCGACCGGTTTTTGAGGGCTCACCGTCTCCTTAGCCCAGTTCTAACATGTGTACGTTTATAGCCTTGCCCCACTGGATCTTCACAGCAACGCTCCGGGGTAGGTGCAGTTTTCCGCACCGTTCTGGAGAGGAGGAGAAGGACGCGGAGAGGTTAAGAAACTTGCTGGGATGTGGGGGAGGCGGGAAATCAATCTAGAAGGTCTGACTTCCAAAAAAGATATTCACTAAATGGCGCGGAGAGGTTATCTCAGGGATGGAGAGGGGCTGAGGTGAGATTCCAGAGGTGGCGGGACGTGGGGTGGGGATCCAGATGCCAATTCCATTCCTGGAGCTCTGTGTGATCTCAGGCAAGTCATCTACCTTCTCTGTGCTCCCCTGAGAACCGGCGGTGGTGCTCCAGAGCTACAGAGAGGAATAAATTGCATAATGTACCCAAAGTGCCCAGCTCGGGGCCCTCCCTACCTCCCAGCCATCAGCAAAGGATGGGCAGGTCTGGTGGAGCAGGCCTGCCCCTTGCTGCCTGAAAGCCCCGCCCCTGTCCCTTGAGCCAGCGCCACACAGGGACTCCATAGGGCCTGGGGGCTTGGCGGAAGGCAAGGGTCCTCCCTTAGGACCCCAGCAGCTCCCAGCTGTCGCCTGCACTGCTCCAGTGCGCTGAGAGGTGACTCTCTGGGTGGCCAGGCCAGGGGAATGCACAGAGGTCATTTTTGAAATAGCCGAGCGAGCGCCAGGCGCAAGGTGCTCAGAGCAGGGCAGATGGCTTCAAAGGGCCTTTGCCGAATATCCTGAAAGATGAGCCCTTACAGTTTGCCCTCCGTCAGCAGAACGCACAGCTTGAAAGGGGAGTCAAGTTAGGAGCAGGTGGCTCAAGAATTTGGCGCATGCTGGGGTGGCAGCTCATTCCGGCACAAGCAAGGGAGGAGGAGGGTGTGGTCTCGGGCACATGCCCTGCTGGGATTGCACTTGTGGGTCCCCTGTGACCTCCCCTTCTGAGCACTTGTCGTTGACAAGCATTTCACATTTATTTCTCTGATCGTGGGATGGTGTCTTTCCTCCCCGACAAGAGCCTGCGGTTGTCTGTTGCTTGTTTGTTGCAGCAACAGTAAAACGTGAGTAAATTATTTCTCTAATGAATGACTGAATTTTCCCCTTCTGCCAGTGTCCTCATGTTGGAAAGGCCCTGGCGTTTACTCCTGCCTCTAGGACTGAGTAGTTCCGTAATCTCGGACTTTGCTTTTAAGGCTGCAGGTTCAAATCCTGCCTGGATTGGAACCCAGGCTCTCCATCTTACCTGCCGCAACACTTTGGGAGAGTTTCTCACTTTCTCTGTGTCTGTATCTGGGAAACGGGGCAGTCACAGACCTATGTCACGGAGGGTTTGAGGGATAAAAAGGCTTGACACATGGAACGTGCTTACAGTAAGGTCTAGATAAATATTAACTCATTATTTTATTATTTATTATAAAATCAACTTTATTAGGGTATAACGTACGATAAAATGCACACTTTAAGTGTACAGTTTGATGGGTTTGGACAGATACATACACCCATATAAGCACCACCTCAATCAAGAACCTTTCCCTCTGCCCAAAGTTTCCCTCTGCCCCTTTTTGCCCATTCGTTCTCCCCCTCCCTGGTGCCTGAGAGATCAGTTTTGCCGGTTCTAGAATTTTCCACAAATGAAATCATACGGTACATGCTCTTTAGCTCGGGCTCTTTTCAGCATCATGTTTTTTTGAGATTCATCTCTGTTGTGTATATCAGTAGTTTGTTCGCTTTTATTGCCGTAACCCATGTTATTACCAATTATTTTCTTAGACTCAGTTTCCTCATCTGTAAAACGAGGTTAATAATTTCCACCTCATAGACTGTGGACAAGCAGGCCCGCGAGTGATGCACGGCACTAGCTCTCACTCCACACTCAAGAGATGCTCTCTGCCACCACCTGCCCCTCTGTCCCCTGGAAGGTCCCCTTCCCACGGCACGGGGGAGGCTGGGGCCCGAAGGGTCAAGGGCATTGCGGAGCCGATGGGGGGGCGAAGCCTTCTGAAGATGCACGGCCCAGTTTATAAAGCAGGTTGTTATTTTTTAATTCTTTGCCTTGTGTCCTTTTCCCTACTTCCCTCTTTTGAGGATAATTAAAATGCAGGCTGGCACTCCCTTCCAGGAGACAGCTGAAGATTTAATTGCCCCAAGAAAAATTCTCCAGCAAAAGGTCCTGCGGTAATGGCAGCTCTCGGCCTGGCTGCCCAAGAGCCTTTGCCTCCCGCGCACGACATTAGCGATAATGCGCTAATCTGCATGTGCACAGGGTCCATTTGCCGGCACGCGGGAGCCGTGGCAGAACTGAGCTGACAGGCAGCCTCCGTCAGGCCGCAGCCTTCTTGCCATTAAACTCTCCCCTGGCCTCATTCTGGAGACAGGGCTGTGGCCCGGATCCACGGGACTGGCTGCCACACCAGCTGACCTGGCCCGGGGCGGGCCTGCGGGGGCAGAAGGCCCGGGTGGGCGGGTGGGAATGGCACCTTCTACCACGAGGGCTTGGCCTGTTGTCATTGAAGCCAGGCCAGGAGGACACGTCTGCCGAGAGCCCAAGCCCCGCCGGCTCTCCAAGTCGGGCCGTTCACCAGCAGGGCTGGGGTTGTGCAATCTCGGGGTAGAGAAAGATCTTTGCAATCTTTCATCCTGTTTTCTAACTATAGCTCTGGTTTCTCTAGAAGAGGCACCAAAGGCTCAGGCAAGGGTCACTGGCTCCTTGCCTGTTGGGGAGCATGCGTCATTTTTTAAAAAACTGATTGCTCTGAACCCGGGATCATGATCAAAGACAGAGTAACTCAGTGGGAAAAGTCAGAGGGACTGGGGTTGGAATCTAGTTCCAAATCTGCCAGCCGGGAGCTCTCAGTTCTCCTGAAACGCCAAGCAGTCTCCAACTTTTATGTTCTTTCTTCTTCTTCACTCTCCCTCTCCCTCCCTCACTCCCTTCCTGCCTTGCCGCCCACCCATCCATTCATGTTTCCATGCACCTATCCATCTGTCCATTCATTCTCCCTCCTTCCCACCCATCCGTCCGTCCTCCCATCCATCTGACAAATATTTATTGGATGCCTCCTATGGGCTGAGCATAGGAGTCACCTTGGTGAGTGAGTCCAACACCCTGCTTGCCCTTAGGCAGCAGCCAGGGCAGTGGAGGAGAGGGATGCTAATCAAGGAATCACAAGGTCAATGCAGAAGTGCTAAGCATGGTTACTATGGTGGCGTTCAACAGAGAAATTGGCCCACTCTCTGGATTGGAAGACGAGAAGGAAAGACCCAGTCAGTGTTCCAGGCAGAGGGAGGAGCATGTGCAAAGGTCCTGTGGTTCATTTCAGAAACCATTTGGGAGGCTGGTGTTGCCAGTGCAGGGAGTGATGGAGGGAGCAATGTCAGTGGGGCTGCAGAGCTCCGCGGGAGCAGTTCACACATGGAAGGCTGACCTCTGCCCGGCACTGGCTCCTTCTTGCTGATTTTTTAGATCTCAGCTCAGGAATTTCCTCTTCAGGAAGTCTTTTCTGCTCCATGCAGGCTGAGCGAGGCCTATGTACTTTCCTCTCATGAGAAAAAGCATCCAAACTTGGAAATCTGGTGAAAGAAGGAGGTTCTTCCTTTCATTGCCATACTGGGGTATTGTTTAGAAGGCCCACTAAAAGATTAGTTAATTCTGTTGAGGAATATACCTGAGTTTGTCATCCTATTTGATTAGGGCCCAGATTTTGTAAAGCTACATGCTAATTTATAGAGTTTTGTCTGGTAGAGGAGCAAATGACTTCTGTCTGGCAGCAAAGATAATTTCAAAGGTATGGTTTTATTGCCTTGTAGAACATTAACCAGATTTATATCTAACCTGAAAATTTTATTCTCACATTCCTTTTTCAAGGCCTGTAAATACCCATTTACTCTTGGAAGCTGCTTTTGCCTCCTGCTGGCTGACTCATTAATGCTAGTTCATTCTGTATTTGTATGTATCCTGTTTGTCGCCCCGTGTCCTAGCAGCACTCATCCCTGCGTAGCGATGGCCAGCTCTGGCGCCCTCACACCCCATGAGCTCATAGGGGAGTGGCCCATCTTTTGTCAACATTGTATTCTCAGAATTTTGCACAGGGCAAGGTTCCCACTAGGAGCTTGAGCAATAATTGTTGGCTGAATAGGCGGTATTATCTCTTCACCTCTCTGGGCCTCGATTTTCTTATCTGTGAAATGGACATCATAGCACTCATTTGCAAAGGATGCAAAGGTTCCGTGAAATAAAGAATCAAGTGTCAGGGATCCTGTCCGGCACATGGTGGGCTTTCGTTTCCCTTATGCTGGGGCTGGATCCCAACGGTAGGACATGACGTTCTGGTGTTGGGGGGCTCGTGTCTGGTTGCGAGGACACCAAGTCACGGGAGGAGTGACTTGCTGTGAGGCCGGCGCAGGCGATGGAGGCTCTACCTGGTACCTGGTGGGACAGGAAGAGCAGCCTGGCCAGAGTCCAGTCGGGGCTGGAGAGGAACAGGGAGTGTCCTTAAACCGGTTAAGGAAGGGGACCTTGCAAACCAGGCTGGGGTGTCGGATTCCCCAAGATTGGTAAGGGGAAGTTATCTCAGGATGATGAGGGAGGGACTTGACAAAATTATTTCAGTCAGAAGAGAAGACCCACCATCGCAGAGCTGCTCTGATAGCCTGGCCTTAATGTGTGAGCGCGTGGGTGTAAATGTGCGTGTGAATGTGTATGTGATTGTGTATGTGGGTGCACGTATGTTTGTGTGTGTAGTGACTGCTGTCTGCACCAGACTGCTGCAAAGCATCTTTTTTTTTTTCCTCAAATCCATCCCAGAGGTGGAGAGACCCCTCAGGCCAGAGGAGCCGTGCCGCCTGTCTGTATGGAGCTAAACTTACAGTCCGCACATGCGGGAGCCAATCTCTGGTGCAGAAAAGGCTTAAGAGCGATCTCCATCAGCGATCCTCTGCCAGTTCCCGTATAATATACGTGGCAGAGTCAGGCCCATTTGAGAACTTAACAAATGTACCAGAAAGAAAACCTCCACAGTCAAAGCGTCTTAAGTCTCTTCTCTCATCGGACCCTCCCTGAAGCCCCCGAGGTGAAGACCACGACCACCTCCATTTCCCAGATGAGAAAACAGAGGCTCACAGGCGACTGCTTGCCCAAGGTCGCAGGACAAGGACTCTGCAGTGCGGCTGCCTCTGATGCCCCGGGTGGGGGAGCCGGGAGAGTTACTAGGGGAGTCCCAGGGGACGGGGCGACGGCAGACAATGGCTCATCCTGGTAGCTCTCCTTGTTCTTGGGCCCAGTGTGGCATCTTCTCTTTTGCCGTTTCATGTGCTATTTTGGTCACTGGGATGCTGTCTTTCAAATTAACAACACTCCCTGGGCCCCCCACCTGGGGTGCGTTCAGGGACCAAAGATAAGGCATTGATACCATCTTTACAAAACTGTCAAACTGGGGCAGGCATCAGAGGTTGGGGCGACGGGCAGAACGGGACACCCGTCTTTTTAAAGATTTGAGGTATGACATACCCAGGGACATGCACACACTTCAGTGTACAGCTCCAGTTTTTACACATGTAACCCCCCAGGAAACCACCGCCTGGGGAGACACGGAACATTCGCTCCCCAGTCCGTTCCTGTCCTCCCTCCAGGGCAGCAGCTCTTCCGACCTCTGCTGCCAAGGTTTTGCCTGTTTTTGAACATCTGGGACTCATGTCTTTTTAAAAAGCATCTTCGATGTCATCATCCTGTATTCAGAAAACAAACCAAGACCCTGGTCAGGCACAGCGCTATGGTGAATAAAGGATGCTGGACCCCAGCAGTGGCAGGCTGAGCCCCGGGGAGGTGACCAGGCAGGTGACTGACGCTCTGGTGCTTTGGTGGTGAGACTATGCTGTGCTTCCTGGCTACCGATGGAGTCCAGTGAGTCCCGAACACTCCCACTGTCCCTCCGGCAGCCCCCAGCCTCCCATCACGCCCGGCCAGTGCCTACCGGGCCACACCCACAGCGGCATCACTTCCCGGATGGTGGCTTTGGAGCAAGATGCTCCATCTCTCTGTTTCCATTTGCAATGCCCTAATCGTAGTACCCACCTTACAGGTTTGTTGAGAGGATGAAGGAATTGCTATTAAGTAAGTGAATGTTTGTACACGAGTTTGGAGTGCCTGACATGTAGTATGTGCTTATGTAAAAATTGAATACATAACCCCCCATTCAAATCTTGGCTGCTGGAAATGTGCTAGAAGCTCCAGGGGCTTTTCCAGTTGGGCATGCAGATCTCGGAAGGCCAGGCGAAGGTCTTCCTGATTACCATGTAAAATGGGCAAGAGCTTCAGGCAGAAGGCAGGGGCCTCGGCTGGTCCTCATGGAGGGAGGGGGCCTGATCCTTCTCCTTTGCATCATGAGGAACCCCGAGGAGGTGCCCGATAAATGCCAAATGCTTGACTGATTTCCTGGCGGGCAGAGAAAGGGCCACTTAGCTCCCATCAACTTTCGTTTCGCCTGCCAGCGTCCAGCCCTGGAGATCTGAGCCGTGGAGAAGCCAGGCCCAGGTGCTGCATGAAGTACCTCCCCCGAGTCTCCTTGCCTGGACACGCAGTCTGTCATCCCCCACCCTCCCAGAAAATGAACGGCATTTCCCCACCCACTCGGCCTGGATTCGTGCCTTGAACGCCCCGTTCCTGCAAGCACTGCACATAGTTCACGAGTTGGGCCCCAAGGCAGGCGGAGAGCTGAACTCAGGCCGAGGGCCAGGAGCCTGCTGAGTTCTCGGTCACAGCCACAGCCAAGGTCCTGGCTTGTGAGACAGGAGACCTCTCTGAGCCCCTGGTGCTCCCTGATCACATGGAGCAGGCCAAGGGTGCAGGGGTGATCCCCAGTGGGCTTGTGGATCTGAGTTCAAGCCTCAACTTGACTGAAGATTCACTGTGTGACATTGGCCACATCACATGCACTTGTGGAGCCTCACCTTTCCTTCTCTGCATAATGGGCACAACCATGGCCATTGGATAGTTACGAGAATTAAATGAGGCAATAAGCACAGTGTGGTGGGAGAGTCAGACTCCCCGGCTTCAAACCCTGGCACTGCCATGGGACAATGGGGAAATGACTTCTTTGTGCCTCAGTTTCCTCAGCAGTAAAACACAGAGAATAAAAGTTCCCACATCATATGGTGGTTGCTCTGGATATTACTGAGACTCAAAGTCCAGCTGTCTGACTTCAGTGCCTGATGCCTAACCAGTGAGTTAATAACATCATGTGTTGAGCACTGATTGCAAAATTAACCACAATGAAGGCCGGGCGCGGTGGCTCACGTCTGTAATCCTAGCACTCTGGGAAGCTGGGGTGGGAGGATCGCTTGAGCTCAGGAGTTTAAGATTAGCCTGAGCAAGAAAGAGACCCCATCTCTACTCAAAATAGAAAAATTAGCCGGGCATCATGGTGAGCGCCTATAGTCCCAGCTACTGGGGAGGCTGAGGCAGGAGGGTCCCTTGAGCCCAGGAGCTTGAGGTTGCCATGAGCTATGATGATGCCACTGACCCTACTCGGGGCAGCATAGCTGTGTGATGCTGTATAAGTCATGCCACCTCTCTGTGCCTTGTCTATAAAAGGGGGTTAATAACATTACTAGCCTCATCAAATTATAAGATTGAAAGGAGTAAACATAAAATGCTGACACATAGTAACCACTAAATGTTACTATTGTATTAATACATTAACTTTATTACATAATTATCACCAATGTCATTAATAATCTAATGGAGGGAAGGTAAAGAAACTAACATTTATTAAACACCTACTATATACCAGCACTTGACATAAGTCATCTGGCAAAGATATTACAGGACGAGCACTAGATTTCCGCATTTGGTGCGGGAGGAAGGTGAGGCTCCGGAAGGAACCAGATGTCCAAGACCCCAGGTGGTGGTGAGGGCCCACCAGACCCAGCTGTGCAGGGCTAGGCAGGAAGGAAGGACCCAACCCTTAGTGAGGGCCTGCCTATGCCAGGCCTGGCCTCAGGGCCTGCCACCTCCTTCAGTCCCTCAGGGACCCTCACGGGGGTACTACTGCCCCCCTTGTGCGGATGAGGGTCCCAGGCCTCAGAGGGGTGAGTTGTCCTAATGCCCACAGCTGCAAAGTGGCAGAGACAGGATCCAAACTCAGTTGTCTGCCTGGATTTTTGTCCCAACTTCACATAAACTCCTTGTGGGCCAGAGAAAACAGAAGTTTTATGTTTGTAAAACCTAAGTGGGAGGACCACACGCTGCAGACTGTTTCCAAGCCCTGAGCCTGGGGACCGGTGGACGCCAGCCCCCGGGGAGCCCCCAGGACATGCCGCTCACAAAGACAAGGACACTCGACACCTGAAGGAGTCGTTATTACCCAGAAATCTTTATTACAAAAATATTTTGCAAGCCAAAAAGTTTAAGTTGCAACTATATACAAAATGGGGCCTGTTTCCTTCCCAGCAGTCTTAAAATAAACTCCTGAAACCACACTCCTTCCACAGGGTTGGTTCAACCTCTTCCTTTCCCTGGGGTTCGATACACAAGCTATGGGGAATCTCCAGGTTGCCAGGCTGAAGCTAAAGCTATATGTCTTCCGTGGCTGCATTCCCTTATGTTCCCCTCCAAGAATTAGAATAAAATTAAGTTCAAATGGCACCAAGAAAACATTCTTTTAAAATTCTGTATGCGTGTATGCATGTGCGCGTTCATGGGGGTGCACACGCGTGTGCTGTCTCTGAGCAGAAGAGAGGGAGAAGGTTTACAAGCCAATCTTTCGGAATTTGGAAACAGCCCGAGCCAGGTGGCCACAGCCACTGTGGCTCCCAGATGCCAGAAGAGCTCTGGCTCATGGGGCCAAAGCTGCCCACATGGTCTGTTGGCTCAGCTCCTTCTTGGATGCCATCATGGAAAACACCAAGTCTCCATCCCCCAGAGAGCTGGGTCTCTGCTGAGCTCCAAAGTTCCACCTGCAGGAACTCCAGGAATGGACGGGATGGCTCAGCATGTCACTTCTACAGCCTGAGCCAAGAATCAACCCCTGGGGCATCCCATGAAAGGGGGGGGGTATGCACATCTCACCCCTACGAGTTGTATATTAAGAGAGAATAAACAGGGCTTGCAACATCTGCCTGCCCTGGGCCCAGCCAGGCCCTCACACCCAACTGGAAGGGTGGGGGTCAAAGGGTGACTGGGTCACAGCCTCTGCCCATCCTCTTGGGATGGAGGGAGGACAGAGGGTGGGTCAGCCCTGGCTTCACAGCTGTGCCACCCTCCTGCCTATCTTTGATTCATTCCAGTTTGAGCCCCATAGGGTTTGAGAGCAGAAATGGAAGGTTCCTCCTTCAAGGATCTGGAAGGGGGCAGTCGCTACCGGGTGGGGCAAATGGCCAGGTTCAGTGGCCTCTGCACGTCCCTAAAGTGCTTGTGAGAAGTGGTGGGGAGGGGTGTCCCCTTTCCTCTTCCCACTTTACAGATGAGCAGACTGAGGCATTAGGTCTGGACAAGAGGCAGCCTAAAGAAGCCCCGGGCAGGATGGACTTACCACACTGGGGTCACGGAAGGCGGAAGAACCAGCCACGCGGCCCGTCTGAGAACGCGGCCACGACAGTCCCAACGCGGAGGCCGAGCATCTCCGGAGAGCAGCCACACGGATCCTTCTTGCCCGTCCTCAGGGCTCTGGCACTGGGAGGAACTCAGTTTCTGCTGTAAGAAAATCCCTCCAGGACAACAAAGCGCTAAACCTCGGACTTCACAGGACCCAACCATGTACTTCAACACGTGACAGAGCCAAGATAATGCTGCTGTTGTTTTAAGAAAAAAACAAAACGAAAACACACAGATCAAGTTTTCTAACACCTCAGTTTCAAGATTGCACGTTTCACATTTCTCAATAATTTACAGGCGTCCATAGCGAGACGTTGCTTAGTGCTAGCTGGAGGGAGCGAGCTCGGGTCTAGAAAGGAGAGGCAGGTCCGGGCGGAGCGTCACGGTTGGGCCCCAGGGAGTCACGGAGGGACCCGAGGAAGAGGAGGGTTTTGTCGCCAGGTCCCCTAGGGGGAGGGGTGTTCCTTGGAGGGTCCCCTCCTCCTCCAGGGCTGTGGCTCTTCGGCCCAGGGATAGGGGAGGCCAGGACTGCTGGCAGCAACCTCACTGAGTCACGGGACGTGGGTTCCAGAGTGTTTTCCAGCTTCTCTGTGGATGGGGCAGTTCAGTCTAAAGGGAAAGTTTTCCCCGAAAGCCCCAGTTGGGGAGTGGTGGTAGTGGTGGTGGGAGGTGGGGTTTTCTCCTCCTCACCCTGGAAGATCAGGCTTTGGAGCATCAAGGAGGCAGTCGAGGGTCTCCAAGACCCACGTGTTGATGGAAAGAGGCACAAGAGTTCTTGGACCCCAGGCGGCTCTGGCCAATTCCCCGGTCGGTTCCCCAGCTGGTTTGGCAGCATCAGCCTCCAGATGTGTGGCAATGAGGGGCCGAGGCTGCCCTGGAAGTGTTGGAGAGCCGCCCTCACCCTAGCCGCAGGGCCTGCGCCGCCCCAGCCCTCCAGGAATGGGACTGGCTGTCCTCACCACGGCTGCTCCACGTGGGACAACAAAGCCCGTGGGGACGGGCCCTAGAGCCGGCTGCGGTCCCGTCTACTTCCTCTGGACCTGGACGCTGGCATACTCCGAGTAGGACGGCTCGGGCTTGGGGGCCGACTGCTTGGGGGTCCGGTTGAGGTGGACCATGTCCAGGTCGGCGTAGGTGAGGGTGTCCTCCGGCGCGGACGGCGGGCTGGTCTGAATGCTGGCATACTCCGTGTGGTTGTTGGGCTCAGCGGCCCGGGGCGCGGACTTCTTCCCCTTGGGCAGGTTCAGGTCTGCATAGGTGATGTCGTTTGTGTCCTGGATCTGAAAGAGATGGAGAGAAGGTCATTCGGGGGCCCCCGGCCTGCTCACCAGAACTGGGTGCCAGGTCTGGATGCTTCTGTCTCCTCGTGGCCCGAACCAGCTCAGCCCTAATTCAGGTCCCCTCTTCTGCCAAAGCCACTTGCCTCCAGCCCTACCCTTTCCTGCCCACCTTCCCCCTCATGCCTGCAGGGTCCTTCTGAACTGCAGTGTGGTCACTCTACAGCTTCGCGTCAGTGTCCCTCCTGCTCGTGCCTCTTTCCAGCCCGAACCACCTGCAGGTCTCGCCCCTTTCCCATGTACATCCCTGGAGTGTTAAGTCCCTTCTCCTTGTATGGAATCCCAGCCCAGCCTGTCAATTTCAGCTTGAGCGTGGCTTCGCCCCAGGCCCTCCCCTGTCCTCCACTCCCCTGGCTGGCCCCAGGGCTCCTTCTCTGCGCCTCCTCAGCCCCTCACTCCCCAGCACAGTGCCCACCACCCAGGACTGTGTCCCTCTTGGGGCCTGAGCTGATGCTGCTGTCCCTGTGGTGGGGACCTCCACTCATTCACTAGTTTACTCAACTGAAATTCACCGGGCGTTTGTTAGGATGCAAACACCAGGGCTGGCACAGAAGCCTGAGCCACGTTGCGTGAATGACAGAGTGGATGGCAACAGTGTCAGCCTCGCTCAGGGTGGAGCTGGGCACTGGGAGACGAGGACAGGGGCTGTGCGAGAACGAGCCCACGGTTGGTGGTGAATGTTCTGGAGTCAGAAGGCCTGGGTTTGAATCCTGGTTCTGCCTTCCCTAGCTGAGGGACTTTGGGCAATTCACTTAACCTCCCTGGGCTTCGGTTTCCCTGTTTGTAAAGTGGGGATAATTATAGTATCCATTGCCAGGGCTGCTGAGAGGGTCACATGAGAGTATCCAGGCAAAACACCTAGCACAGAGCCTGGCACATACGGAGCTTTTACGTGCGATGGGTGCTGGCAATCATCAATCACTCAGCAAAGCTGAACACCTCCCGTGGGTTAATCTCGTCACCTGCCACTGCTGCCTTGGGATCGCCATCGTGAAATATAAACTTTGCTCCCTCTGTGCTCAGCCCCTGTGCAGCAGAAGCAGCGTGGCACCACCCGCGACTGGCACAGCTTCCAGTTGCCGCATGTAGTAACTGCCGATCTCAGCTCTCGGGGCCCACACACGCCACACGATCACACAGGTCACCCCATTCAGGCCTTACGACAATCCCACTCGGGAAGGATTACTGATTCCATTTTATAGGTGAACAAACTGAGGCCTAGGGAGGTTAAATGATTTGGTCAACGTCACCCAGGTGGCAAAGAGCCAGTCTGCACGACTCTGAGGCTGTGCTCAGAGCTCCTCTGTCCTGAGCCTGGGGTGTGCCCACTCGCTCCTGTCCGGGAGCCCACGTCGACAGGCTGTGACTCCCTGCCTGGCCCCTGGCACTGGGAAACTGAGGCACAACCGCTGGCTCCACAGGAGCGGGGTCCTGACTGTCCTGCTCATGGCAGGGCACACGGTGGGTGCACAGTCAGTCTTTGCTGAATGTCAATTCCATGCAGGTTTCAGTGACCAATTCCTCTCACTGTCCTCTTTCCCCCAGAAGATTCCAGAAGGAAGTCCAGACGTAAAATGACTAAGGAGAAGGCCGCCCTCTCCCATGACTGGAGATTGTTTTGTTTTTCCTAATTACAACCTGAGCTCGTGCCCAGGGCTGCCGGGGTGCCCTGTGGGTCAGGACAACAGACCGAGGTGTTTTGGCTCATAAATACCGCCACCAGCCCGACTCCTTCAACAGATGACTTCTAAAATGATGACAGCAGCCTGGGGAATGTCAAGGACAGCTGGCACTCCCTTGTTCTGGGTTCAGAGCAAGGCCTGTCTTGTTACAAGACGCCAAGGAGCCCCCTGCCTCCGAGGTCTGACAGCGTCCGCCGGTGATATGCGGGGCTGGGTTTCTCCGAAACCACGTTGCCTGCAAAATCGCCTCAGCAATGAGGACCAGAAATCACCCGCTCCAGGGAGTGTGCCCTGGTGTGAGGTCATTAATGACACGGGGTATTCTCATCAGCAAAGGCAAGACGGATCCTGGCAGGCTGCACTGGGCTGTTCCTCTCTGTAAGAGCCGGGCCGCAGGGAGGAGGCGGGAGTGGGCTGGGGACGGCGCGTCTGGCGGAGGGGACTGGCCTGGGCAAATGCACGGAGGCAGGAAGGGACAGTCCACACCGATGGAGGCTGCAGCCTGGCTCCCGGGCACCACTGACATAGGACATATTGTGAATAGCGCCCCCCAGAGTTGTGCCATGGCCAGCGCTGGGGACACAGGGGACATTAGGAATGTAAGATCCTCCACACCCCACCCCTCCCTGCAAGAGTCTTAATTTAGATCCGGATCTGCAGTTCCGGTGGATGCAAAGAAATCACATCATGGAGATTCCCAGGAAGGGCGTCTCACCAAGGACTGTACCTGGGTTATTTCTCTGGCGTTCTTCTCCGGCTCATGCAACCTAAAAAGGAAAGAGACACACAGATAAAAATACCCTCACTATCTCAAGTGCTCATGCAAATGGATAAGCATAACATTTCGGTCCCACTTCCTACATGGGTAAAGGACATGGGTGGACGGTTCACCACAGAAATACAACTGCTTATCAAATGTTTGGACAAAGGGGTCAATCTCACTAAAAAGGAATTTTAAACAATGCACTGTTTTTGTTTTTTTTTTCTTTTAACCTACTCTACTGGCAAGCATCTTTAAAAATTATAATACTCGGTGCTGGGGGAGGTACGGTGAAACTAACTGGCACTCTCATGTGTTGCTGGTGGGAGAGGGAAACCAGTACAACCCTTCGGGAAGCAGCTGGCAAAATCTAAAGCTTGGAAGGTGTTCTCATGCTTTGACTCATACTTGCACTTCTTTTGGAGGAATTCAAAATATAGAAAAAGCTTTAAACACAAAGGTCTCTATCATGGGTGAGATGGGGGGGAGGTTTACATCTTAGGGCTCTGCCAATTGGGACTGGTTAAGGAAATTAGGATAAATCCACAGATAAAGATTTAGAAGGTTCATAAGACGGCATTTTTTTAAAATTAGAAATGATTGCGTTAAAACGATAAGTGAAAAAGCGGAATTCTCTGTGGGATTATCTCAATTATGAAAAATGTGTGGGTAACACTGGAAGGGAACACCGCAAAATGCTAACCACGGTGGTCTTTGCACGGTATTTTTTCTTCATTTTAGCTTCTCACAGTCTCCAAATGTTCTATGTTGCGAACGTCTATGTGTTATCATTAATAAAAGAAAAGACAAAGACCAAGGGCATGCTGGTTAATCAAAGAAGCTGTTCATGCACTTGACTCTGTCCTTGGAGGCCAGGCTTGGCTCACCGGAGGGCAGGGTTAAGGTGACGAGCAAACCAGAGCCACCGGTTGGGCAGGTGCCACGTAAATTCCCAAGCTGGCAACGCGGGGGACATCCGCCTGGATACTGTCAGAAATGAGCAATGGGGCTCGGACTGCTCATTGGATTATTAATGGATCTGGCACGAGTGCTCGGCTCAACAAGCGGTTCTGGGCCATGGCAAGCCCCACGGGGCTGCAGAAACAGCCCTCCAGGAGTGGGGGCACGTCTGCTAGGGGAGACCACACAGATCCAGCCACACCCCGCCAGCTTCCAGCCCTCCCGGGGCTCCCCACTGGCTGTCTGGTTCAAGTCCAACTTATCACCCTGCTCAGAGCCCCACATGGTCTGGCTCACTCACTCCCCTGCCTCCATGTACCCACTTAGCCACCCGCCACGCATTTCAGGGGAGCCACTTCATGCTTCAACAATAGCCATGAATGACTCCCTGGACCACTTTTCTCTTGGTTAACTTTCGTGTCTCCTTCAAGACTCAGCTACGGTGTCCCCTCCTTGGGCAGGCCTCTCCAACAGTGCTGGGCTGGCTGGGCTGTACCTCCGTGGCAATCTCAGATGTCCCTGCATATTTGCATGTCTGCCGTACTTCCTCACCACATGGGCACAGGTGCCCAAAAAGTGACTGGGAGTGAATGCCAGACTGCCGCAGGGCCTTTGCACGCCCAGTCCTTCCTGCCTCTTCATCTGCTTCACTCCTTCTCTTCCCTCAGATGCTATTTTAAATATCCCTTTGCCAGAGAAACCTTCACTGAACCCCCAAACTCCATATTGCATTCGTCTCTCTGCAAGCAGCATTTCAGACTGTAACCAGTTACCCACTTTTTTCATGTCCCTCTCTCCCCTGGTCTTTCCTGTCTCAGTGAACAGCTCTGCCAGGCTGGAGACGCGGGAGTCACCCTTGCTCTCTGCTCTCCTCCTTCACAACCTTCGTCCAACCCACCGCAAGGCTCGTGGGCTCCACCTCCAAAATACCTGTGCAACCCAGCTACTGCGTCCCCTCCACCATCCCGGCTCCTCGGACGCATGGAGAGCCTCCTCCCTGGTCTCCTGGCCCCTCCCTCCCTGCCCCGCTGCACTGCAGTCTCCGCATTTAGAATGCACAAACGATGTCACATTACTTTTCCGCTCAGAACACTCAAGCCCTTCTCACCGCATGGTGAAATCCATCTCTGGATCCCAGCTGGGGAGGCTCCCGAGCTCTGCTCGCCGACCGCTCTAGTCTTGGTCCCTCTCCTGCCCGCACTCTGCTCCCGCTACCCTCTCCTCCTCCGTCTTCCGTGAACATGTCCAGCTGCTCCTGCCGTGGGGTCTCGGCATGGGCCGTTTCCTCTGTCTGGTCTACTCCGGCCCCAGGTATCTCCATGGCTGGAGCCTTCTCGCTCATCTGCTAAACGTCACTCCCTGAGACGAGCCCCCCGATGGCCCCACACCCCGCTCCCCGCTCTGCCCCGTCCCTTACCCGGCTCTACTCTGGTTACTCAGCCCCTGCATCACATGGCTCCTTAACCTTCCAGCTTCTCTAGCAGCCGGCCTCGCCAGCAGACCGTGTGAGGAGGAGCCAGGCTGGTCTCATCCACCGCTGAAACCTCAACACCTGCTCCTGGGCGGGCATGTCGAAGGAAGGAAGGAGGGAAGGAGGGAAAGAAGGAAGGAAGGAAGGAAGGGGGGAAGGGATCTGTCCTATTGGCTCATAAGTGCCACGAGACCACGGCTGTGTCTCGTCTGCTCCCCTCTGCAGCCCCCAGCTCAAAGCCGGGCACCGAGCTGGGCTCAGTCCCATTGAATAAACGAAAGAATCAGGGAAGCCCTAAATATTCCAAGAATAAACGCAGTGAACGTCTGACAAGTGAACAAACGGCCGACAGAATGAGCCCCAGTGCCCAATTAAGGGAGCACAGACACACTTTTCTCTTGTCTGAACTGGGGAAGATTACAGACAATGTTCTGCCTGTGCACTGCTAACCCAGGGAGTTAGAAAGAGCCAATCCCTCCACCAGCCCTGCAACCTGAAAAGCCTCTGAGCTCAAAGTGGTGCCCCTCCCCTTGCAGCCTCCCCGAGGTGCCCGGCCGTTGCCCACACCGACGTCCTCCGCAAAGCGTCTGATCCCAGCAAGCCGAGGCTGAAGCCGGCCGCGGCGTGGGAAACCACCACCACCACTCACTCGCTATTGCTTTGGTTTAGAGAGATGAAAGGGAGCCAGTGATCTCAAGGCTCCCTTGGTAGGCTCACACTGGAAAAATAAAAAACAGGCAGAAAACGGTTGGCTTCTCTGGGGAAGAAGAAACAGGTAGCAAGTAGCGCTTGCTGAGAGCAGTGAGGAAGAGCGCCAGCGTCAGAGCCAGAGAAACCGAGGCTGGGGTCAGAGTTCCCGAACTTTCTAGCGGTGGGACCTTGGGAATGTCACGTGACTTCTCTGAGCCTCAGTTTCCTCAACTATACGACAGGGACAATAACAACCCCTGGGAACAACAGCACCAGCCCTCCTGAGAACTTGTTAGTCACACAAATTCTGCATCTGAGGCCCGGAGGGTGGGGCCCAGTGATGCGCGTTAACAAGCCCTGCGGGGCTTCTGCGACACACTCGAGTTCGAGAACCGCCGTTCTATAAAACAGGGATAGTAAATAAACCACAGGGATTTTGCAGTAGTTAAAATCGCAAATGGGCTAACATATGCAAAGGCGCAGCCAGTGCCAGGAGCACAGTAAGTGCTCAGTAAATGGTGGCTGCTGCTGCTGCTGTCATTATTATTACTGACAACATCCTTTTCTTCCAGAAACTCATTGTCTAATTGGGGAGATAGGAGAAGCGGGGCGGCAACAGAGACAAAAACAAAACAACAAAGCAGGTCCTCCTGGATTTGGGGCTGTGTAGCCACTGAGAGGAAGCGTTTCAGGGATTCAGAGAAGGAAGAGACTGGGGAGTGCTGCAGCCGTCTGGGATGGCATTCATTCATTCATTCATTTGTTCATTCAACACACCTTTACCGAGCACCTATTCCAACCCAGGCGCGATGCCAAATCCAGCAGCTGCTAGCAGTGAACATGAGGGACACAGCCCCTGCCCTAAGAGGGCTGGATTATGAAATGGGGACAGGTGCAGAGACACCTTGAACACACCAGGTGGGCTCACAAGAAGCCCCCTATCCCTGTGCTGATGCCTGGCTGAGCTCAGAAGGAAGAGCCAGGGGTGCCCGGGTGAAAGGACGGGGCCCACCCTGGCTACCACGTCGCACAGCTCCAGTGGGTGCCGTTCACAGAGCCCACTGTGTCCACTGCCTGGAGCTATGGGACCCCAGGTGGTACGTGAGCAGGGGTGGGGAGCACCTCACAGGGGAGAGGCCAGTGCACGAGGGCGAGGAGAAGGGAGAGCACGGGCCCAGCGAGTGGGAGGAGGGAAGGGAGCACAGCGTGGCTGAGCCACCATATGTGAGGACAGGGGGTGGCCAGAAGTGAAACTGTTCAAGTCAGCAGGGGACAGGCATTTGGACTTTATCTTGAGGGCCCCAGGGAGCCACTGCGGGTTTTTTGGCAAAGGATGGAAACGAATCTTGTCCTTGGAAGAGTGAGCGAGGTGTGGGAGTGCGACAGGCGCAGGCATGACTATGGGAAAACACGTTTCCCTGGGAGGCAGCGAAGAGCCTCGTCCGGCTGGAGCAGCGGCTCTGCTTGAAGGGGAGGCCGGGAGGTTGGGCAGGGCTCAGACCAGGCTGCCGGCAGGACAGGGACACCCGATGCTTCCCAGAGCCCCGCCTGGCAGGGGAGATGCTCCTGCTACGTGCAATCGCTTTGCCTGGTATTTGCAACGTCACTGCAACCATCCCTTCCATCTCCCAACTCGGGACACAGCACCCACTGCCCCCAACCTTGAGGTTGTCCTTGACTTTAAATCTAATCCACCTGTAAGTCCTCTCGGCTCTCCCTTCAAAAGACATCCAGAATCTGACTCTCTCTCAGCCCACCCCCCACCTTGGCCCAGGCCACTACCCTCTCCTGCTTGGACAGCTGCAGTAACCTCCGCACCGGCCGCTCTGCCTCCACCCTCACCCCCTACAGCCTGGGCTCCACACATAGCCAGGGTGACACTTTCGAACAAAAGTCAGGTCACGTATATCCTGTAGCTCACCATCCCGCTGCGGGCAAAATCCCAAGGGCTTCTGACAGCCACAGCCCCAGACCACTGGCCCCACTCCAGAGCCTTATCCCTGCTCTGTGATTCTGAAATCCAGACAGCGCTAAAGAAGATCAAGACATTGACACAACCCACTTGGTGGCAAAACCTGACCTGAACCAACACGAAGCTATTTATAGTTTTATTTATTTATCACCCTCAGTACGCATGTCCACATGTCCCACGCAGGTACATTCACATGGCAGATGCTGGGGGGCTGCCCCTGCTCTGCTGGGGCTGAACATCAAAGCCCTTCCTAAAAGCTGAAAAAGCCTTTTTACTAAAAGATTCGTGACACATCTGGCTGCCTGGGCTTCTGCAAAGCGAGTGAGGACCTGTGTCTCCCCGACCCTGTCTCCTGCCCTCCCCTCCTTCCATCTAGCCCAGCACTCAGGCCTCCTCCGTTCCTTTGTGCACATCCTGCCTCAGGGCCTTTGCCCTGCCTGCTCCTCCCGCCACAGCCCCCAGCTTCAGGTCCCTGCTCCTATCTCCTCTTCAGGAGCAGCGGCCCCTTCCTCTGCCCAAGACAGCCCCCCACCCCCATCCATCTCCACCCTCTTGCTGCATGGGAGGCGTCACCACCTGACATGACGTTATAGATGGTTCCATGCCAGCTGCCTGCTTCCCTCACCGGCGTCTGAGACCCACGAAGACCTGGGCTGAGTCCTATTCGCTGCTGTGTCACCAGCTGACGCACACAGTAGGGATTCAGCAGCAGATCACCGCAAGGTAACATACCGGCTGTGATATAATGTCACTGCTGAGCCTCTGACCAGCTGTGAGCTTCCGGAGGGCTCAGATTCTATGCTACTGACCCCGGCATTCCCAGGGCTGCACCACGACAAGGTACTCATAAATATTTACTAAACAAAGGAAGAGCAAAGTATACAACTTGGATCAGGAGCACGCATCTGGAGCTGCACAGGATGTCTCGAGGACAGAGCTCTCTGGAGGTCTCAGCCACAGACCGACTGTAAGGGATTGGGTGGGGACCTCGCTGTCTGTGGACAACAGGCAAGAAACCAGTGCCCCTGTGCACCGAGACCCCTCATGCGGGACGGTGATTAGAAACAAACCTGGCGTGAGTCGGCTGTGAAGGAACTAGAAAGGCTGACGGGCACACGCGGCGTGGACTGCGCCTTGCAGCTTCGGGCTGCCAAACAACCAAATGCGAACTGCAAAAGCGTCCTGGGCCCACGATACACTTACCTTGTAGAAGAAGTGGAACCCTTGGCTGGAAGAGAAAAGAGACAAAAGCCAGTTGCTTAAGCAGCAGCACAGTTTTCTTACGTAACTTTTTGGGAGGCAAAGGTTTGCCTCCAGGGATGTGGGGGGGAATTTAATGAAATCAGATCCTTGGAACCACAGGAAACCCCCACACCCATGCAGTGGGGTGGTCCACTCTCCCATCAAGGAAGCCCCTGAGGTGCAGGCTAGGCCTTCCTGCTTTCCTACTTCCGGGAATTGGCAAGGGTCCAAAGGTAGCCTTTAGCCTGGGAGGGCCCAACTGCCCTTCCTCTGTCTCAGCCTCACCTCCATTCAACCACAAGCCTCCACAGAGACCCTCCACTCTGGGCCCTGTACTGCGGAGAACAGATTCTAGCAGGGCTGAGAGTCGGGGATCAGGTGTGAACCCCAGGTCTGTCACCAGCTCACCTGCTTTGTGACCCTGGGTGGGTCCATTGCCCTCTCTGAGCCTCTATAACTTGCAGGGTTAGGCTGAATATCCATTTATTTACATCGGCACTTTCCAAAAAAGCATCAGGGGAGGAAAGAAAGCGCTCCTCTGGTTCAGAGGTTTTAAACCTGTGATATGGGGCAACCCACAGAGAGGCCTCCAGGGTTCAGCAGCCATTGACTCCCATTTTGCTGTAAAATTGTAATTAAAAAGCAACATGCACTGTTACGGGCAGGAGGCTGCTGTGGCGTGAGGGTTCTCGCTGCCAGGTTAATGCTCGGTGCCTGGGAGGCACTGGGTCTTCAGGTGAGCCCGGGCCAGGCTGCAGCTCTGAATCTGACGTCTGAGTGGAGGCTGACAAGTGTACAAAGTGCTGGACACAAGTCGTCTCTGGGGATCCAGGGACAGGACGCCCGTCGCCCTCACTTTACACCAAAGGGACCATGTGAGCTTGGCTCACACGCTGGCAAGGGCTGAGCTGAAATGAGGACATTGCACTGTGAGTCCTCCGAAGTGGAGGATGGCAGGACCCCTCCACGGCCCAGAACGGGAGACAGGGCATCTGATCAGGGTAGAGGGAGGTGATGAACAGAGTGGCCCTGAATGTGGTCCCTGTGTATGAATCTGGGCTCTACCATCTACTGTCAGACCCTGAGCAAGCTTTATAACTTTTCCATGGCTCAGTCTCCATATTTGTAAAATGGGGTTAGCAATAGCACCCACGAGGCCTGTGGTGAGGACTGACTATGTTACTACAGGTAAATCCCTGCGAGCAGTGCCTGGCATGTCAGAATTGCCAAGTGAGTGCTAGCTGTCCCTGTCACTGGAGCCTGTGCTTGGGAGCTGGGCTCTGCACACAGACCCGCCACTCAGGCTGGGTGGCCTTCTCCAGTGTCGGCAGCTCTCCAAACCCCACTCTTCCTCTGCAGCACCTAAGCCCACAGTAATGAGCTCACATGTGCCAGGAGCCTGGCTTGGTCCCCCGGGCTGAGAGTTCACTAACAGCCACCGTGAATACCCCATCTCACAGCCCACAGGCTGGCTTGTCACCCTCGGTGGGCAAGGGACCTGATTCCCCACCCTAAGGAGGGGCCTTCCTGAGTAAGGTTCTGTAAGAACTTTAGGGAAGCCATTGGGTAGCTCTCCTGGTCGGACACCCTGAGAGGCAGGGCCTGAAACCAGCCCTCCCGGATGGGAGCTTGAGGCCGGCACCTCCCAGCAGAGTCCCTGCAGCCAGCCCAGGAGGGAGGAAGCTTGGGGGCAGAGCGGGGGCAGCACAGAAGGGATGCGTGGCTGCTGCACGACATGCCTGTCCAAGCTCAGCTGGGCACCCGGCTGCAGAAGGGCAGCTCAGGATAGCACTTGGCAGGCTGTGGCTCACAACCAGCATTTTTAATAGAAAACAGAATAGAATATGATGAAAAAGAAAATACCAGTGTTTCAATTTTATATATAAAGGTGCGTGTGTGTGTGTGTGTGTGTTGGGTTGAGACGTGAAATGTATTTCTATTGCTTATAGTAAAAAAGGTTTCAGAAATATCAGCTGAAATTTTTCTCCTCCAAGAGCACGAAAGAGAATATGTTTTTATCGAGGTTCTAGAATGTTATCAGACCTGCTATTTCACATGAGCTTATTTGGGTCTCGTAACTATTCTCCAAGATAAGCATTGCTAAACCCATTTTATAGACGAGGAACTGAGGCTCGTGGAGGCCAAACTGATTGTTTAGAGTATACATCAAGGGTCTGAAACCCTGGTTTGTCTGACATCAAAGCCCAAGTCCTTGCCACAGCAACGCCCTCTTGGCCCCCCAACACACACAGACACACACACGGTGCACGCACACAAACAAGGGGGACACGTGTCTTGGGTTTGAACCTGTGCAGTCAAAGGTTATGCGCACCTTGCCACTGTGAGGGGCCCTTCCAGGGAGTGGCTCACATACAATACCGACAACAGGAGCTGACAACTACTGAGCACTTGCTGTGTACCAGGTACTCTCCTAACACTTTCCATGCAGTCACCCCCTCAATACTCCCACCTTGGAGGGAGGTGTGTCATCATCCCTTGGCTCCAGCCTCCTGTCCGGGGCTGGGCCCATGACCTGGGCATGTAAGAGGAAGGCAGACTTGCCAGGTGGCTCCTGGGAAAGACGGTTTCCTCCCTGAGACCGGCAAGCAGGGTCCCCAAGTTCCCTCTTGCCACCCTGGCAGCTCCCTTGCTTCCCTGCTGAGCAGTGGCCCTGGGAGGACATGGGGTCCAGGGCAGTGATGACCATCTCATAACCACGAGAGAAATGCCAAGGAGTGACATACCCACACTCCAACGTGGTGAAGCTGCTGCCCCAGCCCTGGCACCGCTACCTCTGAACCTCTTGCTACTAGAAGTCACTGATGTCCTTCGGCTTAAGCTACTGTAGGCCAAAGCTTCTAGTGGCCTCTCCCCACTGAGAAGGGCAGTCAAGGGGCAAAATGCTTAGGGAGAAGGAAGGGAAGGCGCCCACCTTTATTCTGTCTGATCCGGAAGAGGTAGAGGGCCGCGATCAGCAGCGCCACCAGCAAGGCGCACACGACGCTCACCACAATGTAGATGCTCCAGTCCTTACTGTTAGACATGCCTGGGGACCACACGGAACAGCGGCTTCACGTATGCAGATTGAGAACAGAGAAAACCCAAACCCACCGCTCCTTGTCACCACTGAACAGGCCTCGTTAACCGAGAACATCTGGCCGGGCCTCCTAGGATGTCTCGAGCCACACGGGCACACGCATGGTCTGCGTGCACTTGCCCCCGAGGGCCATCTGCGAGCAGCACAAAAGCCACGCTGTGGCGCCAGGAGGGAAAACACTGCTGCTGACAGCCACAGAGGAAGCCCAGCTGCAGGATGGGAGCGGAACTCTCTCTCCTGAGGAAGAGAAACACGTTCCTTCTCATCTGGAGTGAGCCACAGCGCGGCCACAAGGGCAGCACAGATCCACCTGAAACTCTGAATCAGCAACTGGATGTCACCGGGGTGGGGCAAAGAGGGACAGCGAGGAGTGGTGGACACGCCTGCCAGCTGCCAGGCTCTGCAGAGCGCAGGGGCTGACCCCTGACCCGTGCCCGGGACCTGGGCCGTGCACGCTGAGCTCAGGAGTCAGGACGGGGCTCTGAGCCAGCACACCTTGTGGCAGGCCCAGGGCACACAGGCAGGGGCTCCTACACCACAGCACAATGGTAGTTAGGGGCCGAAATGTGGGTTCAAATCAATGGCCCTGACTAGTTGTGTGACCTTGGACAAGTCAGTTAAACCTCCCCCCACACTCTGGCGTCCTCTTCTGTTATTGGGGCCAACAGTAATCTCTACCCCACTGACTCGCTCTGAGGATTACCCAACTAAACAACCGACCAACCAGCCAGCCAGCCAATGCCTTCATCCCCTCTCAAAGCATTTACTGAGTGTCTGCTGGGTGCCAGCAGATGCTGGACAAGACCGTCATGGCCCTACCAGCTGAGTGAGACTCAGAGCTGAAGGGTCAGAAAGCCAGAGGGGTCCTTAAACACTGCCACAAACAGGCGGAGGCCCAGAGAGTGGCACTGACTTGTGTAAAGTCACACAGCAAGTGTGCGACAAAGCCAGAGTGGAAATCCACACGTCCTGGCTCCTGATGCAGTGCACGGCCCGTGAAAACCCAGCATCAGTGAAGTCAAGGGGCCACTTAGACATGGACCCAAGGCTTCCTTAGAGCCACCTGAAGGTGCATCAAGGAAGGAAATGTCCTCTATTCAAACCCACTCGAGGGTTTCTGCTATGTACAAGGCACCAGCTACGCTGATGACAGGTGATAGAACATTCCATGGTAGCACTGAAGTGCCAACTAGGGGCTGCCATTTGAAAAAAGAAGAGATACACATTGACAACACACTGGAGGGGGCTGAGGAAATGACACCTCATGCTCTCAGGAGAGAGCAGTGTTATTTTCACCGTAAATGAGTATGTGCTTTGGCCTAGAAAAGCTCCCTGGGAGATGGTTCCACCCACAGAAATAGTTGCTCCTGGGATGGAATATGCACAGGGTTGTTCATTCCAGTATTTCCATTGTTTATGCTTTTGTTTTGTTGAGACAGGGTCTCACTCTGTCGCTCAGGCTGGAGTGCAGTGGCGTGATCATAGCTCACAGCAACCTCTAACTCTTGGGCTTAAGTGATCCTCCTGCCTCAGCCTCCCAGGTAGCTGGGACTACAGGCATGTGCCACCATGCCCAGCTAGTTTTTCAAATTTTTGGTAGAGACAGGGTCTTGCTATGTTTCCCAGGCTGGTCTTGAACTCCTGGTCTCATGCGATCCTCCCACCCTGGCCTCCCAAAGTGCTGGGATTACAGGAGTGAGCCACCATGCCCGGCCTTCACTGCAGTACTGACTGTAGTTGACACAAGCTGCAAACACCCTGACTGCCCCACCTCCACTCCCGGGGGCAGACTCGCGATGGCAGCTGGGGAAACCAGGCAGAGTCAGAAAGAGTAGGAAGGAGGGAGAGGGCCGACAAGGAACAGGGGCATAATGACTGTCAGGTGACGAAGGCAAGAGGCCTGAGCAGGTCATCTCCCTCCCTCCTTCCTCTGCTCACGTAATAGACATTTATGTCAAAGGATACCAAGACGTGTACCAAACTCTTACCAGTGGCGACTGGTAGACTGTGGAATTTGGGGGAATTGATCTGACTTTAAAGTTCTGCTTTATGTTTATAGACTTCCAGATTATGCTATAATAAGCAAACAGACTACTTTTAACATTTAAAAACAGGATAAAATTGAAATAAAATTTAAAAAGAGCTGGTCAGCTACAATGGAGCCTCACCAGGGGTGGCACCTGCGCCCTGCTCCTTCTGGTGGGTGGAGACCACCAGGATGTGGCTTCTGCTGGCCGGTGGCTGCCCGTCATGCTCCACCTGGCAGGTGAGCTTCACGTCCTCCCTGTGGGCAGACGAGTTCACCGGGAGCCAGCTGGTCCAGCTGTAGGTCCCATCCTTGTTCTCTATGGGGGTTGAGGCCAGTTCTGTTCGGGACACG
>CAUYRT010107765.1:0-11197 GCA_963574885.1 Lepilemur ruficaudatus
GAATGGGAGAAAATTTTCGCAAGCTACACATCCAATAAAGGCTGATAACTAGAATCTATTTATTATTACTATTAATCTTTGTTTGTGATGCTATAACAAAATAGCTGAGATTGAGTAATTTAAAAAGAACAGACATTTATTTTTTACAGTTTCAGAGACTGGGAAGTCCAAGATCAAAGGGTATGGTGTCTGTTGAGGGCTCTCTGCTTCCAAGATAGTACTTTCTTGCTACATCCTTACATGGCAGAAGAGACAGGAGGGATGGGAAGCTCTCCAAAGCCTCTTTTATAAGGGAAATCATCCCATTTAGCCCTCAGGACCTAATCACATCCCAAAAGGCTCCACCTTTTAATATCATTGCAATAGGGATTCTACTTAAACTTGAATTTTGGAGGGACATAAATATTAAGATCATGGCATTCTTCTCCATTCAAAAAATGTATAAAACAGTCTCTGCCATTCAGGTGCCCTTGATATAGGGAAACTGATCAATTGGACACAGTATGTAGAGTGATGTGGTGGAGGTATACGCAAGATAGAGTGGGAGTTAGTCATGGGGAAATGTGGGTGGATCTGTCATCCCAGAAGAGCTGGTGTCGATCCCTCTTTCTCTAATGGATAAAGGCATACAGATGCGTGTACTACACATATGTGTGAAGCACTGTAATACTTTCTATTCTATTCTATTCCATTCCATTTTGTTAATAATCACCAGAAGAATGTTTGTCACAACCCACTGAATTCACTTTAATGATATAATAATGGGTGGAGACCTGTAGCTTGAATACACTGAAGGGAGTGATATGGCCAAGTAATTAAGAAATTACATAGTGTGGTAAGTGCCACACTGGACTATGTAAGGATGCCACTAAAGGGTAGAAGAGGGAGTCCTGGCTAGCAGACTAAGAGCAAGAACAGGGTCATGGGCACTTTTACTTTGTATCATTTGGCATTTAGTTGGTTCTTCACACATGCTTTTAAGTTAATGAAGCTGGATGAGGTCAGCATTATTACTTAATGAATAACCCTCCCTCATGGCCATCACTTCTTTCAGCTACAGCAAGAAGACAAGAGCAGAGCATATTTGCCACCACATGTGCCTGCTCTTAGCAGACATTGTAATGATACCCCTTTTCCTTGAATCTCAGACTCTTTCCCAACACAATGATATAGGCATCTGCTATAAATCTGGACCGGCAAGGGTGATAAAATCTGTTTTTAGGATATTTATTTACAATTTTTTTTGGGGGGGTTATAATTCTGACAGGATGACCAGAGGCAGGTTTGCTCTAAGTCTCTCCTTGGACTCAACATTTGCTAAAAGGTAAGAACAATGTTTGTCTTCTA
The DNA here is from genome assembly GCA_963574885.1 of Lepilemur ruficaudatus. Classification (NCBI taxonomy): domain Eukaryota; kingdom Metazoa; phylum Chordata; class Mammalia; order Primates; family Lepilemuridae; genus Lepilemur; species Lepilemur ruficaudatus. The sequence continues at coordinate 1,348 of CAUYRT010107765.1, forward strand.
ATGCATTTAAATTCTAAAGAGTGCATTATATGATGTCTACACACAGTGGGTTCACACATTGAGATAATATAAATTTGTCATAAGTTCAATTCTACTTTCTCATCAAATTGAGACTGTTAAATTTTGAACATATTTTTGGTTTCCTGCTTCATAAAATATGAGCACTCTAATCCCAGATGGCACATCTTCAAGAAACATATGGACAAGACAATTTATAAGGAGTACTCTTTCAGGAGCCAGCTGCACTTAACGGAGGAGGTTGTATGATTTTGCCAAGACCTTTCCAGCTACTCATTGAGGAGGAGGGTGAACAGGTCTTAGTCATGTAGCCAAGAGATTGAAAAGTTTGCCATGAATCTCCTACCTTGAAGGGTATGGCTTTTTATAATTAAAAATGGGGTGGTGTGGGGTGGGGATTTCCTCCCCCTACACCTATAGGACACGAACTTTGTAGTGAATAAATAATGTAGTCCTGTGCTTTTATTGCTGTTGTTCTCTACAACCAAAGTAGGCAATTCTGGTTATTCTAGTTCATGCTCAGAGAGGACAGCTGCAAAGAAGGAAAAGGACTCACTATTTACTGCTCACCTTCTGCATGCCACTATCCAAGTGTTTTTTTTTTTTTTTATGCACTGCATCATGTATTCTAATGCTGTGCTCTAGTGTGTCTCTTAAGGTAGGTTAAAGTATATTCATATGTCCAGAAATATGACCAGAAACATTGTAACTATAGAGACTGGGCTAGCAGAGATCAGCGAAGCCCTGATTAGAAGAATCTTTTCCCCTGTAATGTGTCCTTTTACCTTTGAGGGAATTGTGATGGTTAATTTTATGTGTCTACTTGACTGGACTAAGGGATGGCCAGATAGCCGGTGAACACTATTTCTGTGAGTATCTGTGAAATAATGAAAATAATGAAATAATGAAACATTATCTCTGGGTGTGTCTGTTTCCAGAAGAGATTAGCATTTGAATCAGTGAACTAAGTACAGATCTTCTTCAGCAGTGCTGGTGGGAGTCACCCAATTCCTTTAGGTCCTGAATAGAACAAAAAGGCAGAGGAAGGAAAATTTTCTCCCTCCTTGTTGGAGCTAGGACATCCCTCTAATCTTCTTCTACTAATGTCTGTCAGTCTCCCTGGCTTTGGGCTTAGACCAGGATTTATACCTCAGCCACCCCAGCCTCCCACCCCAGACTGCAGTGGGTCTTCTCAGTCTCCATAATTGTGTGAGCCAATCCCTAATACTAAATCTCCTTATACATATCTATGTATTTCTTATGGGATCTGTTTCTCTGGAGAATCCTGGTTAGTACAGAAACTTAGCTGCTTGAGCCAAAAGGTCATTACAACCCTTTGAGCTTCAGTTGCTTCATCTGTGAAATCAAAAATAATACCAAATTCACTGGATTACTGTAGGAGTTTGAGATTCAGTGTTTAAAGTGCTTAACAAAGCACATGGCACATTATTAATTGTTCAATAAATATGGATAGTTATACAAAGGTGAATAATAGCTGATTATTTAGTGGGGATGGTAGTTAGAATAATTATGGAAAAAACAAACAACGAAAAAATGTCTTTATAATAGAGTTGTACACAAAACACTTTGGAAGTCCAAAGGGAATCCTGAAATTCTATGGAGATTGGAAAGACATCAAAGAAGAAACATGGGAGTTAATTTTGGTTTTGAAAGATGATTAGATATCTCCTAGGCAGAGAAAGTAGAGTTAGGTCAATGAAGACAGGGTGAACATCAGAAGAAAAGATACAGTTTATGAGCAAACATGGCACATTCCAGAAAGAATGAAAAATTTTTTATATTGGAGGTGTTATATTCAGGGTAGAGAGTGATTAGAGAAAATATAATAAACATTGATGACTGTCAAATGATGAGAAACTCTCTCTACACATATGCTAAGGGTTCAGATTTTGTCCTGGCAATGGGAGTAAAAGAATCTAATGTGTGTTTTTGTTTTATGGCATCTAATTTACAGGGCTAAAAGTTGGTCTTCCCTTGCTGTGCCTCCAGAGGTAAGAAAGTCTCAAGTCAGGAAATACTGTCACTGTTCTCAGGAGTACAGTGTCTCAATACCTTGAAGAAACAAAAAGAAATGAGTTGCATAAAAACATGCCTGACCTATCTGTAAGCAATCCAAAATGAATAGAGTTGGAACAAATTCAGATTTTGGCTTTTTTCTATATGCACCAGTGTAACTCTTGTGAATAAATTCTTAATGGCATGGCCAGGATATCCTGACCTGTTTGACTCCAGTGCCTATGATCTCTACACTAAGCTATGCTGCCTCCCACAGTGAGCACCTCTACAGTGCCTGGTACACACTAAGTGATCAGGATGTGATGCTTGCATGAACAAACATTGGATTCTTTAGCAGATTTTTCCACTGTATCCCTCACATTGTGTGTGTACTCCCAGCAGTCTCCCCTCATGTTCCATGTCCTTTTTGGTCATTGGCAGCTGAAGCTGGAGCTGGAGCTGCTATTGATAATCCTTAGATTGCTTGTGACACTGTCTCTTAGAACAACGGTCAAGGCAGAGTCCAAGGCTCCATGCCAGATCAAACACTCTGCTGAGGTGTTTCCCCCCGCCCCAGGTCTCTGTAATCCCATGTCTAGTATTTGTAGGAGATTTAGATCTTGTTTGCATGGTTTAACAAGATGGAATGGAAAAAAGGTGTTTAAAAATAAGCACTGAACATTTCAGTGGCTTACAAATACATCTCAGCTTTTATTTACTTTCTGTTTTAAACAGAAGTTGAAGTCCACGTACTTAGAAAACCCTCACAGAGGCGACAGGCTGGGATGAGTTACCTAGCATTTGTTGTACTTTCAGCACTGTGCTAAGGGCCTCACCCACATTATTTTATTTAATCCTTACAATAACCATAAGATATAGGTATTATTAGTTCTGTGTTTCTGATGCTAAAATGGAAGTACAAGGAAGTTCGATAACTTTCCCGACAGTCTTGCAGCTATTAAGAGGAAGAGCTGGGATTTGAATGTAGATCTGTCTGCCTCCAAAACCCTTCATAGGCACAGCCTTTTATTTAAAACCCAGACACTGAAAAAACCCTGCTTATTCTTCTGTAAATTTCTACCATCTGCTGAGAAGCTGGAGCAGCACCTAACCTGAACACTGTCTTATTACCAGCAAATAAATGTCAGGGTAAAGACCATGAAAATCATCTGTTTCCTTAGCCTTCAAGAAGTGCATCCACCCCCACCTGACAGCACTTTCCAGTGATGCTGGGAAACATAAATAGATTAGTATGCCGGAGTCTTAGGGGGTGAGTAACCTTATGTTTCTGAACATTTAACGTATTAAAATTCACAAAGAAAGACCTTATGGTGCCATCATTTTATCCAACTAACATCATCAGTATGGCTCAAGGGCTATGGCTTTCTACAGTCACCCTAGCAGCAGTGAACATATGGTTTTACTTTTCTCTAAAGCCTCAGGGCATATGACGGTACCTTTCATGGATAATGGATAAAGGCTGCCATACCAGTAGGTAACTTCTGTTCCATCAGTATCGCCTTCGTGCCAAGAATGCTGAACAAATTCCAGGAGGTTTTGAACCGGCCTAGGTCTAGTCTGTCAACAGCAACACCCTCACAAGCGGCAGGGGCAAATGCTTCCTGTTTGACTGCACGTTGGCATTTCTTTGCATGAGCTCCTTCAAGGAGCTTGTGTAACACAGGTAAGCTACAAGTTGTAGCTGCCACCTTTTTTAGTGTTGCTTTGATTGTGTTTCTTTGTTCTTTTTGATACTGCCTACTGTTCCTGGGGGAGGAAACATAAGTTTTTGTTACAGTAACCTCAAGGATGCTTTGAGAGTACATTCAAAGAAAGTAAGGTTAATGAAAATGATTTTGCACATTATTTTGCAGGTTCTGCTGTAGTACATAAACTATAAATAGTATAATTATTTTTTGGTGTAGATATCTTCTCAGCAATTAAACACAATTTTCTGTAATCTGCATTCCATTGTCAATTGTTCAAGAGGGCCAACATCGCCTTTCCTCTTTACCCAAGAACTCTCATAATATTGAGAAAAGTGCAGTGAATTGACCAAAGCCCTGCAAAGCAACTAAGCTGAGCAGTGAATTCTTGGTTGCTTTGGAAAGGAAACACACGGACAGATTTCTTACTTTCAGGAGTTACTCTGGTATAATGATTACAAAGAGGATAGGCTCAGGAACCAGACTGGGCTGCATTTAAGTCCAAACTCTACTAGCTCTGGTTCATCTGCAGCATGTTACTTAATCTTCTGATCACTGGTACTCTTATTTCTTTCCCTTCCCTTTTGCCTCATTTTCTGCTTATGAATAAATATTACCATAATTCACAAATTTGTCCAGGGCCCCAAATTAGGACTTATCATTGACTTCTTTATGACACATCTAATTCTTATCCCAGTCCTTCAAACTCTATGATCAATATCTATCGTGAACTTTGTGTTTTCTCATCAGCTCTATAGATGAAAACTCTAGTTAGAGGCATCATATTCTCTCACCTGGGCCACAGCCTCCTACCTGGTCTCCTTAGTTTCATTCATGTACGCTTTGCAGTCTATTCTCCACAAAATTCTTTCTCCATTATCACTCTTCAGCCAGAGAGGACCTCTAAAAATTAAAATTAGATCGTATAATCCCTCCGCTGAAAGCCTTCCCTTGGCTCAAATTAAAATTCCATAGTCCTTATGATTGCCTACAAGACACTACATTATCTGGATCTGGCCTATCTTTTTGTCCTAATCTCTTTCTACTTTTTGCAATGATCACTCTGTTGCAAACAACTTAGCATTTTGATACTTTTTGAACACACCACATTCACTCTCATTTCAGGGCATTTGTCCCTGCTCTACCTTCTACCTGGAATTCCCTTCCATGTGATATTACATCCCTAAGGTCTCAGACAGCCCTCCTTCGAACATCATACTTAAAATAGAACTTATCTCCATCCTGACTCTCTGTCCTCTAACTCTGGTGGTGGTTCTTCATTTGATTATAACTGTCCCTCAGCTGTGTATTTATTTATTAATAATATTAAGGATTTTTGTGTCTTTTGTTTAAAACTAAATCACCAGTATCCAGAGAAATGTCTACAAATAACAGGTAAGCATTACATATTTGTGGAATAAATACATTAATAAAGGAACAAATAAATCTCACTTTTATAAAGCTAATTCCACCCTTGCAGGATTGTTATAACTAATAGAATTAAAATACAAAGCAACCACTAACCATGTCTGGCATGAGGCTCTCATAAATGATTGTGTTACTATTACCTGCGTTGTTTCATTATATTTTAGATACACATTAAAATTCTTGGATATATATTAAATATGTAACATTCTTAGGACCATTTGTAACTTATTATATATTATTATTGGTGACTAAAGGAATGTAATAATCACCAGGCAAAGATTTGGGTGTGATTCACAGTGTCTGTGACTCTTGCTACCTGTAACTATGTGAATTTACTTCTGTGATTATATAATTGTGACTTTTTTTTCAGGATTATTTGCATTGGTAGTACCACTCCCAGATTAATTTTAACTTAAATTTTGATCTATAATTATTTAATGTATCTTCCAATACATTATACAATGATGCTTTATTGAAAATAGTTCTTTTGGATGCAGAAATTTTGTGAGGCAAACATGCACAAACACAGTCATATGTTTCACTTTTCCAATTCATTTCCTGGATATTTACAAGTCCTGATTAGTGGGGTTTCATTGTGAGGCTTGGCTTCCCCCTCCTTGTATCCCTGCCCTAATAGACTTTTAGGAATTAATCCAGGTGCCCTGTCCATTCAGCAGGCACAGGGTAGAAATGGATACATGATAGAGAAAGATAACTGGAAAATCCTTGCAGGCTTCCAGCCCAATCACTTTGGTCATGGTGGCTAGCGTCACTTTTGAAATTCAGTTCAGCAGAGACCACAGCTGTGTTGAAGCCCTCCTTGAAACTCAAGGGCAACTTACTGAGCTCCGGGGTCATAGCTATTTGAATTGTTCACGTGCATTTGCTCGGTCACATCTATGCCATGCCCTCCCTTGCAAAACTGAGGAACTTTTCACGCCTGGCCTGTGTGACGCTTCTCTCTTAATGCATTCTCCTGTGACCTCTGGAGTCCTTTGTTGAGGACCACCTGCTCCTTTCCATCAGATCGTAGTGGCTACACCGTGGGAGATGTGGTATTAAATGCTAAAGTGCCTCTTTCTAGTGATGAATGCTAAGGACCCTTGGGGAATGGAAACATTGCAGGGTAGCATTCATTAAGGCAAGAGTTCCACCACAATCTTTCCTCTGGATTGTGAGTGTATTCACCCTACAACTGCATCACTAAGAGTAGCCATTCAGTGGACTCATCTTCAAACATCAATATCTGCAGCAAGCACCTGTTGATTTAAAAAGGAAAAAAAATAGTAAAAATGTGGCACCTAGTTATATCTCATTATTGTTTGATTAGTTTAAAAAAGCAAACCACCATTAACAACAAAATTTACTGTATGTATTTATTGTGGTATTTTGGGGATCCTGAAAAGTTATTCTTGAACTGAAGGTAAATCTTAAATCAGTGCTATTTTAGGACTTAGAAAATACATATATGTTCAGAGCAATGACCATGTATAAAGTGAAACTATTATAATTTTGCATTTTGGTACCAAACTTAATGCAAATCTGTTACTGGAGTTTCCCTTTCCCTTTGGCAGGTACGTCCAAGTTACCCAAAGTCCAGTTTTATATATTTCAACCTCGAAGCACAAAACCTATTCCTGCTTCTTCGATGTAAGTAAACACAAATCTAAAGCTTACTTGACAGAGAGTTTGTCCTAATGCCTTCTGGCCTAGGATGTACCCATTCCAGGCTTATCAGGCAAGGCAGTGTGTTGCTCAAATCTAGCTGCAATTTAGGAAAATAAAAGGTTTCAAAAGGAAAAGAAAGATGGGCAGCTTTGACTTATGCAGCAAGTCAAAGGTAAAGGCACTTGTGCCCTGTGCTCTTAATCACCAAATAAGACTGTGTCCAATACAAACCCCAGAATTCAGCCAGTACAGATCAGAACTCTTCTTCTTAGGAAGTCTCATGTCTTGTCCGTGAGGTGAGTTGGAAAAGCGAAACTGTTGAGCTTTTCTAAAGCCTATCAATAGCTAGAAAAGATTTCCAAATTTTGGGATTCATTTACTCCAAGTACATTATTGAAATAATAGAGTAACCTGGATTTTTCCTGCAAAGTTCAAATTGCATGATGCCTTGTTTTATTAATAAAATAAGTCAATAAGTGCATAATAACTTCATGTAACTCTTCTTTTACATTTTGGAGGGGGGGAAATTCCCGCTGTATTACAAGAACACTTTTTATAAACAATCAACAAAAACAAGAAAATCAAGAAAAGCTTTAAGGAAGGTTTAATTCTTCATTTAAGGATCACTTAAGTGACCCAATCTAGTTACAAAAATATGATTAGTTACCCATTGTCTGAGAGGTGGGGGCAGTAGATACACCTTTTGTGACTTGATGAGGGCTAACTTTTTATGAGTTCCCATAAGAATCCCTGGACTACTTGGCATAAGAATTTCTGGAAGAAATGGGTTAAGTTTCCTGTCTTGTCTTCAGATTTGAAGTTCGGAAAATCTTTCAGGAAAGATCAGGAGATCACGAAGAAGGTCTTTTTATTAAATCAGGTTTATGAAGTTCATACTTTAATCTTTAAAGATCATATAAAATTATAATAATAATAATTACCTCAAAGGATTGTTGTGAAGATTAAATAAGACAATGCCTAGAAAGTAACTTAGAAAAGTACCTAAAATCCTCTATATTTGCTGAGATACAAACAACTCATACCTTTTTCTTTCTAAAGGAATGTAAAATGGATTCAGTCACTGCCATTTAGACAGCACTCAGTGAATTGTTAATACTGTTATTTTTACTACCCATCAAACTTCTATGTACAGTAAACTCTATGATAAACGGAATCTTCACCCATATTTTTTATAAAACAGGGTTAATGAGTCATTTTGAATTTATTAAAAGACATATGAAGTACGAAATATTCAATTTCCTTAAATACTAATTTTCACAGTTGATCTCTCTGACATTTTCACTTTGACACATCTTGCTTTATTTTTATTATGAAAGTACATCCTCATTGTTTCAAACGCGTGGTTTTTGGCTTGTGATTATCTTTCAGATTTTTTTAGAGCAATTTTTGTGAAACCATGGATAAGTCAAAAGTTCCAGTTATGTTTGAATACGAGTTCCATCATGAAACCAATGCAATGTAGACAACACGACATACCAAAGAAGTGTTGGGAAGGGTGTGGCTAATGAATGCATTGTATGTCAGTTCCAGAAGTTCCAGTCTGGTGATTTAAATCTTGAAAATGAGCCATGTGAGTGACCTGAGACCAAGGTGGATAGTGATGAGCTGAAAGCTGTAATAGAAGTGAATCCATCTCAACCTAAATGTGAATCAGCAACAAGGTTCGACATTACTATTCTAACAATATTGGGCCATTTGAAACAAATTGGCAAGGTAAAGAAGCTGGATAGATGAGTACCACATGAATTAAAAAAGAGTGTCAGAAGTGAAATCATCTTGAAGCTTGCCTTTCTTTGCTGTCACAACATAAAGGAGAACCATTTCTACACTGTATTGTTATGTGTGGTGAAAAATGCATTCTTTTTGACAATCACAAGCATTTGGCACAATGGTTGGATAAAGATGAAGTGCCAAAACACAGTCCAAAACCGAATATTCATCCAGAAAAGCTAATGGTGCCTGTTTGGTGGTCCAGCGCTGGTATTATACATTACAGCTTCACGAAACCTGGTCAATTGATTATAGTGGATATCTACTGAAACCAGTTGGACAAAATGATGAGGATCCTTGTGAGTAAGGAACCAAGATTGGTCAACAGAGACAGGCCAATCCTCTTACAAGACAATGATGGACCACATGTAGCACAAACAATACTGCTCGAACTATAGCAGCTGGATGAGGAAACTCTCTGTCATTCATCATATTCACTAGACCTTGCACCAAAAGACTACCACTTCTTCCAGGCTTTGGACCACTTCTTGCAAGGAAAAATATTCCATTCTCAACAAGCTGTGTAAAATGCCTTTTGCAATTTCATAGCCACTCACCATCCAGGCTTCTTTGCTGCTGGCATAAACAAGCTATGATTCAGATGGCAAAACTGTGTCGACAGTTTAAGCACACACTTTGATTAATTGCATTGCTTCTTGTTTGAGATATAATAAACTAAATTTTTGATTTGAAATCGGACATTTCATATTTAATAACCTAAAAATGAGTCTGAGTATGGTGATTCGTTCCTGTAATCCTAGCACTTTGGGAGGCCAGGGTGAAAGAACCACTTGAGACCCGAAGTTTGAGACCAGCCTGAGCAACAGCAAGACCCTGTCTCTACATAAAAGGAAAAAAATTAGTCCGGTATAGTGGCACCATCCTGTATCCCCAGCTACTTGGGAGGCTGAGGCAGGAGAATTGTTTGAGCCCAGGAGCCTGAGGTTGCAGTGAACTATGACGACACCATCGTACTCTAGCCCAGACAACAAACGGAGACCCTGTATCAAAACAAAAAAGAGAAAAAGAAAAAAAATACTGAGGCAGAGAGAAAAAAATATGTTCACGATGTCAGGTTCATAAAAAAGTTTTTAAAAAGTTAAAAAATTTAAAAATTTGAAAAACTGATGCAAGACAAAATATCCCTAATGACCATTTCCACTTTAGCTTAATGCTAAAAGTGATGTCCTTAGATACCACAGAAAAATAAAAAAAAAGTCATA